>RAQS01000130.1:0-45305 GCA_003698115.1 Aspergillus sp. HF37
GGAGGAGGTCTGTTGATGTGAGTAGGAGTAGAGAGAGTCGAAAAGATGAAGTTGACTCACCGATGGCGACTGTGTGGTGGTGGCTAGGTCCAGAGGCAGAGAGAGTAGAGTAGAGTAGAGTAGAGCCGAGGGAGTAGGAGAGGTAAATAACGTGTAGGTAGGAGGTAGGAGGTAGGATAAGCAGAGCTATGGAGATAGTCCTGTTATATACCCCTTGTCCGATCGACGCGTCACGGCAAGCTAGCGGACGGTCTAGCTCCAGGCTAGAAGGATTCGAAGGGCATTCCAGCCGACGGAAGAGCGGCAAGTGGTCCGGCGAGAGTCCTCGGCTAATAGTGTGAGAGGTGAGAGCAGCAGAACAGCCCCAGATCGGAGGAGTGTGGGGAGGATGGAACTGCTATGTTACCGTAACCGTAGCCTTGGAGAAGGACGGGCTATTCCAGGGGGCTGGTTCATATGATCGGGAGATCCCTTTATAAGGCTGAAGATATTCCCCGCGCCGAGAAGACTGCTCGGTCTGGATGGCCTAGTGGATAGGTCATTGTTTTTTGTCGGCCTCCGTTCGAGTCTCGGGCATCATTCTTTTTTTTTTTGTTTTTGCCCAGGATACAATATTCCCACTACAGGTACCACCACTTGTCTCATACATACCATACATACCATACATACACGCTCTCCTTCATCCATATCCATACGCTGATTTCTCCTCACTCACCATACTCGGGTATTGCAGCGATGGCCAAGACTTAGTCATACCGGCCCGGTCTCGGGTCGGAGACGGCAGCCAATCGCAGCCGGGGCCGTTAGGTAAGACGGCGAAAGCGTTACGAAATGCGGCATTTCCTTGTGCCGCAAGAGGAAGGAGATGAGCCAGACCGGCCATTCCGGGGATCGAGAGGGGGGCAGACGGGGACAGACGGGGGCAGAGTAGGGCTGTGTGCGGGTAGGCAGCCGGCGAGGGGACTTCTTCGACGCCGGCGTGGGTCGGCAATCATCCCCAAACTCCGTCCCTGGCCGATCGCATAGAGCCGGCCTGGGAGATTCAAAAGCTATTTAACTCTGTGTGTTCTGCTGACTGGAAAGAGACATACGCTACATACATAGTATTCACTGCTATCGAGTGCATGGCTCCTCCGCTGGTCCCTGGCTTCCCTTGCGTCATTCCTCGTGACCATCCCAACTGTTAGGTCTGCTGCCACCACTTCCTCTTCCTATTCCCCTCTCTTCCTCTCTCTCTCTCTCTAACACCTACTCCTCCAGTCTATCACCATGTCGCATCACACCTCAAACCCCCCCTCCGAGTCTATGACTCCCGACATCCCCAATGGCAACAACGGCTCGCTCCCCGCCCGCCCCGCCCCCAAGCTGTTCGCCAGCCATGACGCCCAATCCGGCTCCGGAACCCCCATCGGCTTCCAGAGATACCCCCAGCACAAGGTCCACGACCATGCTGCCCACCAGCCCTCACCCCAGCCCACCCATCTGGGCATCCCCGGCACTCCCCACCGCGTGCTGCCCGAGAGCGGTCCCGGCTATGTCGCCGCCAAGTTCGAGGGCAAGCAGAAGCAGATGGAGCAGGGTGAGTCTTCTGGCACTAGACAACAACGCAAGCTAACAGCCACAGTCATGGACCAGATCGAGGAGAAAGGCTTCTTCCCTAGCGATTTCGTCGTCTCCGAAACCACCTGGTTCTATAACATGCTGGGCATCGACGACACCTACTTCCAGACCGAGTCCGTCGACGCCATAGTCAGCCACATCTTGTCGCTGTACGCCGCCAAGGTCGCCGCCTATGCCCGCGACGACAAGGAGCTCGAGATCCGCCTCGACAAGGAGGCCGAGGACCACGCCGTCTACATCGACACCAGCAAGCCCGGCGTGTCGTCCGTCGACGGCCCGCGCTACGAGCAGCGCATCGACAAGAAGTACATCAATGGCTCCACCCGCGAGAACAGCTACCGCGTCGAGACCTTCCGCTCGCCCACCCCCCTCCCCGGCGACAACGAGCAGCAGCTGCGCTGCTACTTTGTCTACAAGTGCCAGTTCGCCAACCCCAACCCGGACCCCGATGAGACCAACATCGGCATCGTCGGTGAGAAGAGGTTCCTGCAGAAGGCCACCGCCAACACCAAGGCCGTCTACCAGGAGATCATCACCAACGCCGTCGCCCGTTCCGGTCCGGTCATCGAGATGTTCGAGATCGAGGGCAGCCGCGAGAAGAGGCTGGTCATCGCCTACCGCCAGGCTCCGCCATGGGCCTGTTCAGCGCGCTCTCGGACCTGTATCACTACTACCGCCTGACTAGCTCGCGCAAGTACCTCGAGAACTTCTCCAACGGCATCACCGTCATCTCCCTCTACCTCCGCCCCACCAACGACGCCGAGGTCTCCGTCAAACACCCGCCCATCGAGGCCGCCATCCACCAGATCATCAAGGAGGTGTCGCTGCTCTACTGCATCCCGCAGAACAGGTTCCAGGGCCACTTCGCTACCGGCCGTCTCAGCTTGCAGGAGACCATCTACGCCCACTCCGCCTGGGTCTTCGTGCAGCAGTTCCTCAACCGCCTGGGCTCCGAGTACACGTCCCTGACTGCGCTGCTCGACTCGAACAACAGTGTTCATGCCGAGTTGCTGTCCAAGATCAAGAAGAGGCTGCGCACCGAGACCTTCACCGCCGACTATATCTTTGAGATCATCAACCGGTATCCCGAGCTCATCCACAAGCTCTACCTCGACTTTGCCAACACGCACTACGTGCAGACACGCGGCCCCGCTGAGGATGACTTCCTTCCCACCCTGAGCTACATGCGCCTGCAGGTCGACGAGGTCCTCGATGGGCACAAGCTGAAGCAGCTGATCTCGAGCAAGGTCGGCAACGAGCACGACGAGATGGTCATGACGGCCTTCCGTGTTTTCAACTCGTCCATCCTCAAGACCAACTTCTTCACGCCGACCAAGGTGGCTCTGGCGTTCCGTCTCAACCCCGACTTTCTGCCGGAGAACGAGTACCCGCAGCGTTTGTACGGCATGTTCCTCGTCATCAGTTCCGAGTTCCGCGGCTTCCACCTGCGCTTCCGCGACATCTCGCGCGGCGGCATCCGCATTGTCAAAAGCCGCAACAAGGAGGCCTACGGCATCAACGCCCGGTCCATGTTCGACGAGAACTACAACCTGGCCAACACGCAGCAGCGCAAAAACAAGGACATTCCGGAGGGCGGTGCGAAGGGCGTCATCCTCCTGGATGTCAACCACCAGGACAAGGCCCGCGTTGCCTTTGAGAAGTACATTGACAGCATTCTGGATCTGCTGCTGCCGCCGGTCAGCCCGGGCATCAAGGATCCGATCGTCGATCTGCACGGAAAGGACGAGATCCTCTTCATGGGACCGGACGAGAACACGGCCGGCCTGGTCGACTGGGCCACCGGGCACGCCCGGAAGCGTGGCGCGCCGTGGTGGAAGTCGTTCTTCACGGGCAAGTCCCCGAAGCTGGGAGGCATTCCTCACGACACGTACGGCATGACGACGCAGTCGGTGCGGCAGTATGTGCTTGGAATCTACCGGAAGCTGAATCTCGATCCGTCGAAGGTGCGGAAGCTGCAGACCGGCGGGCCGGACGGCGACCTTGGGTCGAACGAGATTCGCATGTCCAACGAGAAGTACACGGCTATTGTTGACGGGGCCGGAGTCCTCGTGGACCCGCAGGGGCTGAACCACGAGGAGCTCCTCCGGCTGGCCAATAACCGGGTGATGATCTCGGAATTCGACGTGTCGAAGCTGTCGCCCGAAGGCTACCGGGTTCTGGTGGACCAGAGCGACGTCAAGCTGCCGAGCGGCGAGCTGGTGCACAACGGCATGGTGTTCCGGAACACGTTCCATCTGCGCCGGGACACGCCGTACGACATCTTCGTGCCGTGCGGCGGGCGGCCGGAGTCGATCGATCTGTCGACGGTGGGCAAGTTCATCCAGAACGGCAAGACGCTGATCCCGTACATGGTGGAGGGGGCGAACCTGTTCATCACGCAGGACAGCAAGTTGCGGCTGGAGAAGGCGGGGTGCGTTCTGTTCAAGGACGCGTCGGCCAACAAGGGCGGGGTGACCAGCTCGTCGCTGGAGGTGCTGGCGTCGCTGGCGTTTGACGACCTGGGCTTCGTGGAGCACATGTGCGTGCGCGACGACGGGACGGTACCGCCGTTCTACGAAGACTACGTCAAGGCGGTGCAGGAAGTGATCCAGGAGAACGCGATGCTGGAGTTCGAAGCGATCTGGCGCGAGCACGAGCAGACAGGGGTGTTGCGCAGCGTGCTGAGCGACCGGCTGAGCTTGGCGATCACGCGGCTGGATGAGGAGCTGCAGAAGACGGAGCTGTGGGACAATGTCGATCTGCGGCGGTCGGTGCTGGGGGATGCGCTGCCGGCAATTCTTATGGAGAGGGTTGGACTGGAGACGATGTTGGAGCGGGTGAGTCCTCCCTTGTTTTTTCCTCGCCGTTGCGCGTATCTAACGAATCAGGTCCCCGAGGGCTACCTCCGATCGATCTTCGGCAGCTACCTGGCCAGCCGGTTTGTGTATGAGTACGGCAGCAATCCGAGCCAGTTCTCCTTCTTCGATTTGTAGGTCTCCTCCCTTTATTTTTGGGGTTTGCTAACAGGTGCAGCATGACCAAGCGACTGTCCAAGTCCAAGGCATAATAGATTTTATGGGTTACACTACTGCACAGAGTCATTGGCTGTTACGTGTATGTTTAATGAGAGACGAGCTGATGTATACACAATAGGTCTAAAAGTTGAATTCCATTGTTCAGTCAACGAAAGAGTTCCCGTCGTATTATGATATCCAGCCCGTATCACAGCCCTAGTCCAGCATCAACCACCATCCAAAACAATAGAACCTTAAAAAAAAGTGATAAAGCACGTACCTCAATCCACGGCTGTCCCCTCTCAAGCGAAACCTATTTCCTCTCAACCATCCTCCCCCCTGAAAGAAAACCAAAGCAGGCGGGCGGTGCGGGTTAGGGGCCAGGTTGGAAGGAATCCGGGGGGGAGGGACTCGGATGGATTGGAATCTGTATACTACTACTACATAATGACATACGTACCAGATTTTCTCTTGGCTTTCTGGACTTCCCTTTCCGTTTTAGTGCTCACTGAGTGCTTACTGAGTAGGTCTGAGTACAGCCTGAGTGTAGCGGTGCGAGTAGGATCCCTTAATAAAATGCACTATACTAGCATGCCAAACATTTAACAATATCTTACTTCCTATGACGGTGCAAGATCTCGACATAACTACATTAGTCGATGTCCCTGGTACAATTCCAGGGGATGCAACCCTTGGCCTCCAAGTGAGACTGTCTCAAATGTTGTCTTCTATTTTGAGCAGTATGACTGATCACATCCGAGGTTGTCTTACAAACTGACTAACTCTTCTGTGCCAGGAATATATAGGATGGAGAAGACACAGCTTGGACTCTTCCTGGATGTTACCAGAGATATCCTTCAGACAATGGCTAGCCTTGCTGAAGAGATAGGGCAGATATTCCCAGCTGGCTTCCAGGCTTCCATGGATACCATGCCCCACGAGATGCGGTATATCATTTTTCTGTATCATCAGGTATGTTATCACAGACTGCTGGCCCCTGATTGCACGTACCGTCCATAAAGTACTGAAAACCGCCGCCAAAGTGCGTAATCATTGCCACGCGACCGCTTCTTCTTTCTCCTGAATTGACTTGTTATTTCAAGACGTGCGCCATTTACTTGCGATGCTTGGAGCTCGCCTGAACTTCTGGCCGGACACAGCTTCCATGGGCCAAACATAAATTACGCGACTCTATAGCTATGAGAGAGAGACGATCAATTGGGAGTCATATCTTAGAGATTAGGGAATACCAGTTAGCGTTCTGCAATAATGCTGTAATATATATAAGGCAGCTCGGCATTAGGAGATTTGACGGAGTGCAGTCGGCCTGTCAGAGCGTGGGACCAGAATTATGTGAGCGCACGATCCAAACTAGCATGCCCAACACGGCAAACTCCATCTTGAGCTTGATGCTGTACAACGTGGCCTTGAGGATAATTTGCGCAAAGTAGAAACCAAGGTATTCGAGGATCACTAGCGACAAGTCCATAATAATAGCGGTGACGTTGATTGCGAACAGCTCGTACAGGACCATGCGCCGGCGCTTGTCTTCCTCAGGACTAAGCTTGATCATCCGGACGGTTTCCCATATATACACTGAAGAGATCAGACCCTCCTGTACGCTAAACCAAGTCAACTGTATCCGCTCTATGGCGTTGTAGCCTCGAACCCATTCGGAGGATTGCGGCGTGTAGCTCGAACCAACATTCAAAACGATCGTCGGGATGACGATTGCGAGCAGACTGAAAAAGATCAACCACCGCACAAACACGAGTATTAACTCTCTTTGCGACACCAGATGCAGACGCGAGTAGAGCACGACCGACTGGTTGGGGACCATCGCGACAAACCCCACATTGGACAGAACCATCACAAGCCACAGCGGCGCGAGCTCGAAGAGTTGCAAGGTCGGTCCGAGGGCCATGGGGATTACGCCGAGGACGGTCGATGTCAAAAGGGCCCAGAAGTACAGGCTGCGATAGCGGCGAAAGCTAAGAGGAATGAGGAGTACGAGTTCAAAGGCGTTGTATAGTGCGATAGACACGAACACGATCGCCGCAGGTTTAAGCGTCGAGTAGTTTTTAGCTGGTCCAATCAAGAATTCCGGGGTCTGCTGCTTCTCCTCTAGATCGGACATGGTAGGACGGTGTGCCAGGAAGTACGAGACGCATAGTGGACGCAAGATGCATCATTTATTAACAGATAGCGGGCCAGTCGCCGCTCCTAAATAATCCGGATTTCAGGGAGAGGGGAGAGTTACGGGGGCATGGCACTCAAAGCTTAGACCGTCATGGTTGACTATCTATTGGCGAACCTTCTCACACTCCATTAAGGGTGAGGACCGTTTGACCGTTTGACCGTTTGACTAGGAGCAGGTAACGAACTCAATGCATTTCACAAGGGAGTAGATCAACCACCCTCCATGCATAGTATTTTATAGCCTTCATATCGACCGAAATGCTATAAAATTAATAAAACTGCTTAATTAGGTCTAATTGGACATTTACTTATTTTATGCCGAAAATTTCTACAGCCACTGCACTTCGGTAACGCGCCTCGTCCGCGTCCGCGGCGCTTTATTTTCTGCTTCTGACTGTGTAACTGGCCAGTGAGCCTCCGGAACCGAAACGCGTTGTTTGCGAGATATCTGCTTCTTGGGCCAAGTACGATTTTGCTCTTGTTCCTAGCTTATAGCCCTACACCACTTACATCTTCCATAAGAAAAGCGGCCGATTGCATCGGAATTAAGCGGACTCAGTGAGCTTCTTGACCTTGTAGGAAACAGAACTTTAATTAACGAGGTCTCTTTATGTCGGACCGACATTGATCCGGTAACGTGTCAACTAGTAGCCCACAGAGCCCACAAAACTCCATGAAAGTTACAGTATCTCCAATAATATATCAACCAATTACATGACCATCTTCCCCATACCCGGAGGGACACGCACAATCGGAGAGACTCCGCACGAGGGCAAAGCCTGAATTAGGTAATTCTGGATCCCGTTCCTTTATATATCTTGTGGTTTCCCCGCACCAACTCCGCACCCCGCATCAACTCCGCACCCCGCACCAGGATGGCTCTTGTAGGCTTCATCTTTACCTTCCTCCATGATCCTCCCTTGCAGTTAGCAAGGGACACCGGGCAGCTACCCGGCTGATTCCCCCCGCCTTCGGGAATGCGCTCGAGGAGTAGCCGAAGAACTTATAAAAGTTTGAGCCGTCGTTTCTTGGGGAAATCTTTCAATTTTGTTCCTAATATTCACAGAATAAAGCAAAAGTAAGTTACTACCAGAAGTCCCGACGTTGCCAGACAAAGCATCGCAGATATGGAACCAGTGGCAGTCGTTAATACTTCATACAAAAGTGTCTGGAAACCTCGTCCCTCTCACCGTTATTAAGGGCGCCGGCCACGAGTTCATTCCCCTTCCCCAGGGTGAGAACGCAACCACCGCCGACTTCCACTCTATTCGCACCAAGACCGAGTCTCCTGCATACTTCACATCTGGCTTCTACAAGGTCGAGGCTGGACCCGCTCGCCCTGCCCACTACACCTTTGAGGAGACTAAGTATGTCCTAAACGGTCAGATCGATGTTCTGGTATGTTCCATCGCAGCAGCTGCTATAGCCACAATCCCGTTCCTATACGTGGGATTCATACTAATGATGTGGTCCAGGACGAGGCTACCGGTATTACCCACCACCTAGTCCCCGGAGACTTCGCTTTCTTCCATGTCGGAACCAAGGTTAAGGTTCGTTATGATCAACGCCCATTCTTTACGCCCAAATCTCCGGGTCGCTTAGAGAAAAATAATATGCTAATATGGATCTACTTCCGGCCAGTTCTCGACTAAGTCCACCGGCTTTGCTTTCTACGCTGTTACTCGCCCCGTTCGTACGCCCCACGCAAATCTGGAAGGCCGTGAGGAAAGCAAGTCCCGCCTGTAGGGATAAAAATTATTTATGATATCAATAGAATGATAGGTGGTAGTAGATGTTCGGCATTCGTCAATAAGATTGAGAGGTTACAGGACCAGGATGACGAAAGGATCACATGATTAGGGCTAACTAGAGGATTCTCCTTTCGGAAGCTACTCTTCTAGGGACTTCTCGCGAAGCGTTTGCTTCTCGTTCGTATCTAGATTTTTCCCCCTTTCCCTTCCTTCCTCTTCTCCTTTCTCTCTCCATAGTTAGAATTTCGTTGAATGACCACCAGATTCATGCCTACTTGGTTAAAGTAGGAAGTATTCTGCCGGGTCGTGACAAGTAGGTCTATTTCCATTTTTGAAATTGCCATATAGTCGGTAGTGATCCACCGTCAGCTTCTCGCTCGCGTCATTGTCTGAGGGGATCGGTGAAATGACGAGTTTTAGGGGTGTTAATGAGAAGCGATGTTTGCATTAGTCCTCACAAAATAAACCGTGGTGAGTACTTAGGTGAGTACTCCGTGAGCACTTAGGCATCCTGAGAAATACGCACTGAGTAAGGCCATAAGCGCCCTTATTAAAGCGACTGCACCTTAAAAGGAAAGTTCTACTGAGCGGACAAAATCCGGTTCGTATAGGTGCATATGTACCGGATTTTATAATTTAATACCAGTTATTTATGCTACATCCTCTACATTCGCTATCAAGTCGTAGGCAGAGCGTGCCCCATCTGGCCAGAAAAGGCTTGTTCCATCTGGTCGAATGTCAATTCATCGCCAGCCAGGGAAACCGCCCGGCCATGGTACTGATCAGGGTTCAAAAAGGCATCACCGCCCGAAATATCCAATGTCACTGGTAGCGACCAGCTGCAGAGCCTTCCCATTCCCGTTCAAGGCCATCTTGATGCTGCGGGAAGTCGAATAATTGATTCGAACATTCAACTTTCTGTATTTAGGACTCGTACCTCGTATTCTTCCAACAGTCATTGGCCGCAGTTGGCTCCCCGTTCCCCCGCGCCTATATAACCTGCCCTGCGATACTATTGTATCCCTCCACCTATCTGTTTGTACTCCTCATGTGCATTCAACTGCCTCTCAAACATGCCCATCTTAGATGTTCCCGGCGCGTCTCTCTACTACGAGACAACAGGCAGCGGCCCGCTCCTCGTGCTGGTCCCCGGCGCAAACGGCGAAGCTGACGTCTTCAAGCCGCTGGCCGAAAACCTCTCCAGCTGCTTCACCGTGGCGACCTATGACCGGCGTGGATTCTCGCGGAGCCTACTACGCGGCGAGCAGGACTACCAGCGACGCCTATCCACCGACGCAGCGGACGTGAAATCGCTCATCGACCACCTGAGCCCTGGCAGCGACCCAGCAATTATCTTTGGCAGCAGCTCGGGCGCCATCGTCGCGCTGGTCGTCCTGCAGGAGTATCCCTCCTCCGTCCGGAAAGTCATCCCGCACGAACCCCCCGTGCTCAAAGCACTCCCCGACGCCGGCGAAACCTGGCGCCTGGTCCTCCGCGAGATCTACGATACATATCGCCAGCGTGGCGTGCCGCCAGCCATGGAGCGGTTTGCGGCTGCGATCGCGGACGGCGCGGAGGCCGAGATGATGCCGCGCGCTATGGACCCGGCGAACGGCGGCTTCGTCCCCTTGAATATCATGTACTGGTTCGAGAGGGAGTTGTTGGTCTATCCAGAGGTGGACCTGGATATGGAGGTGCTGGCGAGGCGGAGGGATAAGTTGGTTCTGGCGAAGGGGACGCAGGTTCGCAGTCATAGTCTGCTTGAGCCGGTTGTGCACTCTCTGGCGCGTGAATTGCAGGTCCCGGTGCTGAGCCTGCCGGGTCCGCATCTGGGGTATTTGTTCCAGCCTGAGGAGTTTGCTTCTGATCTGTTGTATGAGCTGGATGTGTGATCATATTTGAAAGGTTAGTTTTAAAGGACATTTATTTAGTTTTGGCGGGGTACTGGTTTAGTGAATATTAGCCCTGTTGGTATCATGCAGATACGAGTAGTAGTAAATTAAGCTTATCTTTATCCGACCTTCTGCATACCCAGTGCCAGGCTAGTACATTCTACGCTCGTCATTGTCTCGGATATAGCTCTCTTCAACTCTCCTATGTATATTGAACCATGCTTAGGGCTATGGATTGCACGTGACCAATGCCTTCCAACACACTGCCAGTGGGATGTTACTGAATAAAGCAATTCTCTGCCTCCGCCGTTGCAGTCGGATCGCGCGCCATCCGAGAAAACACGCTTCTCTCTGTTGTGAATCCTGCAGTGTTTCGGTGGGCCTGCGATCTAGATGAAACCCAATCGCTGAGGCCATCGCGGGCACGCGGTCGCAGCCGCATGAAGGTCCGTCGGGAATATCCTCATTTCCCCTTATGGCCAAGCCTTGAAGCCGTGGAGAGCTCCGCCGTCCGCCAGTCATGTTGCCCGGGTTTCACATTACTGTCTCCAGCAAATATCCAGGCTATATCTAGTCCGGCATGTGTCGTCCATACTGTCGTCCATTGGACGATCACTGCTATGTGAGATGCGTGACAGCCGAGCACGCGATTATAAAGCGGCCTGCTGCCAGGTCCGCTGTTCAACCAGCTCGACCTGATCAGCAAGCACAATGGTCTACTCCTACCTGCTTCCGCTGCTGGCGCTTTCGTCGCAGGCCCTGGCCGCCTTCGACGGGAACCTCAACTACCGCAGCCCGTCGATTCGTCATGACGGCATGGGCATTGACGTCGGGCTCGTCCGTAGCCGGAGCCTGGCCAAGCGCGACAACGCCGCCTTCCCGCCGTCGCAGCTGCAGTTCACCCACGGCGTCGCGTCCGGCGATCCCTACGCCGACAGCGTGATCCTCTGGACCCGCGTGGCCCCGTCGCAGGAGGCCTCCGACAGCAACGTCACCGTCACCGGCGACGTCGGGCTGTACAACCACGAGAGGGAGAAGTACGTCAAGCAGTCTGCGCATCCGATCTGCGTCGACTACCGCGTGTACGCCGACAAGGACGCGCGGGACATCGTGAACAAGGGCCGCGCCTACACCACCAGCGACATCGACTACACCATCAAGGTCGAGGCCAAGGACCTTGAGCCGTTCACCTCGTACTGGTACCAGTTCAACGTCTGCAACGCGGACGTCGTCAGCCCTCTTGGGCGCACCAAGACCGCCCCTGCGGAGGACAGCGACGACACCGACGAGATCAGCCTGGCGGTGCATTCCTGCAGCAACTTCCGTATGTATCTATCAACTTGCTGGTCTGTCTTTAGTAACATGTGCCAGCCAGCGGGTACTTCAACGCGTACGGCAACGTCGCCAGAAAGGACAACGTCGACTATGTGGTATGTCAATCCCAACCGTTGGGCCTATCCGACAAGCTAAAAAGAGTTAGATCCATCTGGGCGACTACATCTACGAGTACGAGAACGGCGTGCCCGGCGAGGACGAGCGTGCCTTCCGCCCGGCGCACGAGATCTTCACTCTCTACGATTACCGCACCCGTCTGGGCCAGTATCGCACCGATGCTGACCTCCTCGCCTCGCACCAGCAGTTCCCCTGGATTGCCGTGTGGGATGACCACGGTTAGTATTGTCGTATGAACGACCCCTCCTGGCAGCTATTAACGTCTGTAGAGATTGCAAACAACGCCTACCGCGACGGCTATAGCAACCTGAACAACACCGAGGAGTCGTTCCTGAACGACAGCCCGGGCATCAGCGTGGACCAGCGCCGGATGAACGCCGTGCGAGCGTACTTTGAGTGGATGCCGCTTCGGTATGTATCCTGATTTGGCCACAGCTGCACACTGCTGACCTCGTCTAGCCAGGTCGACATGGACGACGGCCTGCGCGTCTGGCGCTCCTTTAAGCTGGGCAACCTGATGGACCTGATCATGCTGGATACCCGGCAGTACGACCGCAGCATCACGTCTCTGGGTATGTCGTCCCCTCGGGGGAGTTGGTGGTATGCGCTGACCAATCAGGCTGGAACGATGACTACATCGAACGCATCAACAACGACGCCGGCCGCTCGCTGATGGGCCAGCGCCAGGAGAACTGGCTGTACCGTCACCTGTCGGACTCGGCCGACCGCGGCGCCGCCTGGCGCGTGATCGGGAGCCAGATCCGGTTCGCGCGTCTGGGACAGCTGGACGACGACGGAGAGCTCGGCGGCTACTACTTGGACTCTTGGGATGTGAGTTCGACCGTCGACCACTGGCAAGATCTACTCAGGGATGCTGACATGATTTCAGGGCTACCGCTCCAACCATAACCGCACCCTCAAGCACCTCTACGACAACAACATCAACAACAACATCATGCTTGCTGGTGACACGCACGTTAACTGGGTATTCCCTTCTCTCCTGCCACAAGAGCGAGAACCATCCAGCTAACCCCACCCCAGGTCAGCGACGTAACCTGGATCGACGAGAAGCCGTACAACGGCAAGACCGGCGAGGGCGCGATCGGCGTCGAGTTCGCCACCACGGCCGTTAGCAGCTCGGGCTTCGGCGGTACGATTGCCAGCGCCGAGGAAGAGGCGCGCACGTACTCGGCCAACCCGGAGCTGCAGTGGAACGAGGGCTACTACCGGGGGTACTATGAGTTGCATGTGCGGAAGAGTGAAGTGCACGCCGAGTATTTCGGTACGCCCCCAACCCTTTCAACCCTTTCTTTCTTTGATTTATGTGGCTAATGTATATGTATAGGCTGCCCTACCATCGCAACCCGCAATAACTGGGAACTCCCCCTGGCCAACTTCACCGTCAAGGCTGGCGATAACCACCTCCAGCGCCCCGTTGCCGGCGGCCAGGTCGAGGCCGGGTATCTGGCGCGCGGCGACGTGGTGCACTCGAATGTGACGGTGGATACCGAGACTGGCGAGTGGACGGTGATTGGATTTGACCAGATGTTTATCCAGGAGTAGCTGGCTAGGTACTAGCGGTCTACGGATTATAGAATAAGAAGAAGAACTATAGCTCTCCCATCACGGCGTCGTCATCCAAGGGCAAAGCACCCTCTGTACGGTCGGCGCGTAGGGTTAGCGGTATGAAGGGCCCATTTATGGAGTAGGAAACAAATCACTTACAGTTCCCCTAGAGGCTGCTTCTTCGTGTCCACTTCAGTCGCAAGAATGCGAGCACGGTGATGAGCACTCGTAAACGAGCAGTAAGTAGTAGATCAGAACACATGCGTGTAAAAGATGGGTTATGACTTTTCTTTCGATGCTCTCACGAGTACGTAGTACTAGAGCCGTGGGATGTTGTTGTTCCATACGCCCCATGCTCATACAACGACCATCCATTCCCGGGCCAATCATTAAAACGGAAAGGAAGGAAGCTAGAATGCCAGACAAATCCAGACATATCTAGACAAATCCAGAACATACGCTGCGGACTTGTTGTATAGTAATATGGAATCTCAGTTACCGAGGGCTGAACCCTGTACCATACAATACATGGCTGAATATATTGTTTTCTTATTAGGCCACTTGATTCCACCGCTGTATCTAAACAAAAAACTCGTTGGATATCCCCTCGAACTTCTGGCCCTCTTCAAGCTCGACGCGCCGCAGCTGCTCCAGCTGCGACCACTGCTCAGGGTATCTCTGTCGCGCCCACCGCTCGACCTCGTCTTTCCAGTACTGGAACGGGATGGCGTTGTAGAAGAGCCCGATCCTGATTCATTAGTAATTATTCTCTGATTTGGGACGAAGGAACTCACGTATTCCGCGTCGGCGCATACCCCGTCTCCCCCTGCATTGTGTCAATCGCCTCCGTCCCAAAGTCGAACTCGCCCTGCGCCCCAAGCGCCTCGACGTACGACATGTACACCCGCCGGTACGCCGCCATCTCCAGCCCCTTTAGCTTCCTCATCATCTTCATCGCCTCTAGCGTGCCGTTGTGGTGCGTCTCGCACGCCTTGAAGAAAATCGCCAGCGTGTACGCCGACGGCCCCTCGTCCGAGTGCAGGATGTCGCGGAAGATCTCCATCGCCTTCTCCGGCATCTCGCACGATGCGTGCGCCAACATCAGCCCGTTTAGGATCCGCGTGTTCAGGTCCACCTCCACGTCCAGCTTGAGCATGTTGTGCACCAGCTCCAGGTTCTGCGCGTCCCCGGCCCGCGCGATCCCCTGGAAGCACTTGGCGTAGGTATCCGGCTTGGGCCGCTTCGCCAACTCCTCCGCCTGCCGCATGTGCCCGAACACTAGGCACGCCAGGTCGCTCCGGCCGCGCTTGAAGAACGAGGTCATGACGTCGGTCCGCTCACTGACGGCGGTCTCTGGGAATGCAATCTGCAGGAGCCCGTACGCTTCCCACACCAGCCCGGCCTCGTGCGAGTAGTCCCGGATGAAGTCCACAAGGACGCCCCGGATTCTGTCCCTTCCCTCGGACTCGAGCGAACCCAACCGCGGGCGGAGCAGCTCGGACGCAGCCTCGATATCGTGGCGCTGGAGCAGCATCCGCGTCAACGCCGCAATGGTGTCCGGCTCCAGCCGCACGTTACTTTCAAACACAGGGTCCAGGAGCGATGAGACTTGGTCGAACATTTCATCATGCTGCCCCAGCGAACAAAGCATCCTGATGAGCCTGTTCACCAGCGGGGCGTTCTGGAATGCCACTGCACCGAACTCGTTTAGATGTCCCGCGGACTCCAGCGTTCCCTGGGCATCGCGGGCCATAACCCGGGACTCCAGCAGCAGCAGATGTGTCTGCATATCCGGCTCGAGATGCCACCGAGAGAGCAATGCAGCAAATCCCGCTCCGAGATGCGAGTCCCCGATCGTGTTGGCATACCGAACCAGGTTGTTTACGCATGACACAGTAAGCGACGCCTCCAGCTCGGGGTTATCCGCTATCAAGTGATTGACCTCCTCCGAAATGTCAGACGGATTTTTGCCCTGTGCGGCTCCCCAGAGCAGATTGATGTCCATTGTTTCCGCAGGGGAGTGTTGCGAGAGAGACTCAAACACCGGCGTCGCCCAGGCGAGATCCGACTTGAGCACAGCACATCCGACCACAGCCTTCTTCGCAGCCAGTGACGCATCCAGGCCACCGGAGATTGGACACTCGTAGATTGCCTTGGCCGGGTCCCACAGGTCCTGCTCGACCAGGAGTTTGGTCAATTCCTCGTGCGAGGCGGGATCAAACCCCTTGCTCCGGGTCTCGAGCTCCTCTATGATCCTCCGGAGTTGACGGCGATCATCCTTCATGGCATAGCCCTTCATGACGGCGAGCCACGGCGAGGGAACCCACCGGCGGGCTCTGCGCCAGAACTTGTCGACAAGATGGTGCGCCTCGTCGGGTCTGCCATTGGACGACAGCAAATTGATGTAGGCGACGAGGGCGGGGCGGTTAATATTGTTGCGATCGAACCCATTATCGTCCGACAGCCGCTGGAACGCGAACCGGGCCAGCCGCATCACGGGCTCGCGCGCCTCGGACAGAGTTTCCGTTTCGGACAGAACGAATAACATGGTCTCGAGGTTTTCGGTAGAAAATACAGTGTCGCGGACGTCTGAATCCAGCTCTTCCTGCGCCTGTAGGTGCTTCCAGGTCACGAGGAGCAGACGTGCCTGGAAGCCGGTGATGACATGGGGAGTCTCGGAGCGCGTCACGAAGAAGCCACGGAAGGCGTTAGCAAGGACGTGGCTCGCGGGGGCTCTGCTCTTATCGGCGACGGCCTTCATCAAGTCCCTCATGGGTTTCAGGCCGGTCTCGGACGGCAGGATTAGCGACTGCTCGGGAGGCCTGTTGAGGCTGATGAAACTGCGGCGGGACAAACCAAGCCCGGCTAGCTTTCGAGGGCGATAGGGGAGGCGGTAGCGGCATCTGGAGGAATAGACGGGCTCATTGTTGACAATGGCGCGGAAGACCCTTTTGGTTAGATGGGACTGCATGGTGGAGGTCAATTTAAGAGGCACAGGCACATGACCAGTTACAGCAATTGGGAGGGAGGAGTAGGAGAGTAGAAGGTAGAGTAGAGGAGATGAGGGAGTAGGCGAGCTGTAGAGGAGAGAGAGAGAGAGAGAGAGAGAGAGAGAGAGAGAGGAAGAGGACGAGGGAGAAGCAACAGAAGTCAGAGTCCGGGCGGTGTGTCTTTCTGCCGCTCTCCTCTGTCTCTTTTCTCTACTCTACTCTACCCTGCTCTCTACTCTCCTACACCCTCTCTCTACCACTCTCCTTCGCCATGTCTCTCAATCTCCTCTCCTCGTCGCCTCTACGCCTCTTCCGCCAGGCTGCCCCAGTGCTTTCTGCCCCCGCCCGGGCCGCCTGCCGATGGAATTCCACCGAATCTCCCAAATCCCCCGAATCCAGCCTTCCGCGCATGTCTCCTCGCACCACTCCTCACGGTATGCATCTTTCGCACGGTCTACTCAGTATGCTGACCGACTAGACGGCCGCGCACTCCCCCAACGCCGCCGCAGAGAAGCCCGCCAGCGGTTCATCAACGACCAGCGAACGCAGAACGAGAACCGGGCGCTGGAGCGACACCAATCGCGCAACTGGGAGGCGGGCGACATCTACGCGCCGCACGACCTCAGCCCGTCGGAGATGAAGAAGTGGAAGAAGCGCCAGAGTCCGCCGACCGATGCATTTGACGCGCTGAACCTGAACCCGCTGGATCTGTACAAGGTGCGTAGGGGTGCATACAGACGGTAGCCTCGTTGGATGCTGACGGCGCAGAACTTCTCAATTATGTCCGAATACATGACCCCCATGGGCCGCATCAAGCACCGCACCCAGACCGGCCTGCGGCCCGTCAACCAGCGCCGACTGGCCAAGGCAATTCGCAGGGCCATTGGGATGGGGCTGATGCCCAGTGTGCACCGGCACCCGGAGATCCTGGCGGACGAGGCGAAGGGGAGGATGGAGGGGAGCAGCACGTAGAGCAACTATAAGCTGTGTATATTACTGGTTAATTGGGGATAGTGTAAAATAGAGAGTGTTGTTGCTGCCTGTTCTGTCTGATCTCGTGGTGTCAGATCGTCCTGGCGGTGTATCACCACTGCTTCAACTGCTTCATACTCACAACCACCTCTCCCTCTCCTCTCCTTCCTCTTCCTCCTCTCCCTCCTCTTCCTCCTCTCCCTCCTCGAACACTCCGACATGTCAATTTCAAACGGTATGCAGCATGACCTTTCCTCGAATGACCACTCCTCGACTCTAACCGGCCAGACGCCATCTGGGCTGCCAGCCCCTCCACCACCCGCGGCCAGCCCTCCCAGCTCTCCGCCGACTCCAAAGGCGAGCGACTGGCCTACGCTGTATGTCTCTCTCTCTCCCTGTCAGTGTCCCTCTGCGACTAATCTGACGACGACAGTCCAACAAATCTATCTTCCTGCGCTCTATCGACAACCCCGCCATCGCCCGCCAGTACATCGACCACAAGTCCCCCACCACCGTCGCCCGCTTCGCCCCCTCCGGCTTCTACGTCGCCAGCGCTGATACCACCGGTCTAGTCCGCGTCTGGGACTGCGTCGGCGACGGCATCACCAAGGGCGAGTACAGCATTGTCAACGGCCGCATCAATGACCTCGCCTGGGACGGCGACTCGCAGCGCATCATCGCCGTCGGCGACGGCAAGCAGCGCTACGGCCACTGCATTACCTGGGACAGCGGCAACACCGTCGGCGAGATCTACGGCCACACGCAGCAGATCAACTCCGTCTCCATCCGCCAGCAGCGCCCGCTCCGCGCCGCCGCCGCCGGCGACGACAAGAACCTCGTCTTCTACCACGGCGCGCCCTTCAAGTTCAACTCCGGCATCAAGGACAGGCACACAAACTACATCTACGGCGTCGCCTTCAGCCCCGATGGCGCCTCGCTGGTCAGCACCGGCGCGGACCGCAGGATCTGGCTCTACGATGGCAAGACGGGCGAGACGAGGGGGCAGATCGGGGAGGGAGAGCACCAGGGCAGTATACTGGGCGTGTCGTGGGCACAGGACTCACGCAGGTTCGTGACGGCCAGTGCCGATAGGACGGTCAAGATCTGGGACGTCGAGGCCGGCAAGGCCACGCAGACCTGGCGGCTCGGCGAGGAGGGCGGCATGGACGTCAAGGACCAGCAGGTGGGCGTGGTCTGGCCGCCGGGCCGCAGCGACGATCTGCTCATCAGTCTGTCGCTGAGCGGTGACCTCAATTACCTGGTCGAAGGCAACCCCAAGCCGACCCGCGTGGTCCAGGGCCACCAGAAGAACATCACGTCTCTGACCAAGTTCGGCGGCGAGGGCAGCAGCGACAAGCAGACCCTGTGGTCGGGGAGCTTCGAGGGACGCGTTTGCAGCTGGGACGTGGCCACGGGCGATGCGGACGAGATGGAGGGAGACCGCCACTCCGCATACATTGCCGGTCTGGCCGCGACGCACGAAGGCGCCGGCAGAATATACAGCGTTGCCTGGGACGACACCATCCGGTCTGTCGATGTCGGTGCTAAAACATACACGGGCACCGCCAGCAAGCTCTCCGGACAGCCGAAGGGCGTCGCCGCTGGCAACTCGACCGTCCTCGCAGGCACGTCGGACGGCGTCGAGATATACCGCGATGGGAGCAAGACCGGCTTTTTCAAGGCCGGGTTCGCAGTGACGGCCGTGGCCGCGCGCGGCGACACGGCGGCCGTCGGCGGCGAGGACTCGACCGTGCAGATCTGCGGCATTTCCGGGTCCGACCTGGCGCCCAAGGCCGAGTTCAAGATATCGCGGAACCCGGTGTCCGTGCTGGCCTTCTCGCCGGACGGCTCGCTGCTGGCCGTGGGCGACTTCAAGGGCCGGGTGCTGGTGTACAAGGTAGCCGACGGCAGCCTGGTCACCGACCGCTGGACGGCGCACACGGCGCGCATCACCTCGCTAGACTGGAGCGACAGCGGGTCGCATGTGGTGAGCGGATCGCTAGACACCAACATCTTCGTCTGGAGCATGGCCAGCCCGGGCGACTGGCTGCAGGTGAGGAATGCGCACAAGGAGGGTGTCAACGGCGTGGCGTGGGTGGAGGACTCGAAGATAGCGTCTGCAGGGGCAGATGCGGCGGTAAAGGTGTGGAAGGTAGAGGGATTGAAGTAGTAGACTCTGTAGTTGTCTTCGTATATGTTTACAGCAAGCACACTTAGAGAGCGAATACAAGCGTGTCGATATCAACCATGCGTGGCAGTAAGAGAGCTCTGGTGGACCTCAGCTTCTCTTCCAGCCCAATTCAGACTGACATTCTCTCTAACCTGTACTTGACCATTCTTTCTACTCCCCTACGAGGCAGCACATAAAATGAGACCATGTCCCTCCGCCGCTTCTCGCCCAAGGTGAGCCTGTCCTGTCCTCTACTCACGATCCCCAGCTAACCCTCCCAGTCGTGGCAGGCGACCTTCATCCTTCCGCGCACCGGCCAGCGCCTGAAAGGCCGCGTGAACCTGCGCAGTCCCAGCACTGGCTGCAATGGCACTCGGAACACCTCTGTCGATGATGACGGCGCCGAACGACGCAGCCTCCTGACCGGTGACGAGATCCAGCGCGACGACAGCTTCACACGCATAGCGCGCGCAAAGCTCTTCCGTGCCTGGCAGATCGCAACCTCCGAGCCCGCCATCGCCGTCCTGAAATGCACGCTGGCCTACGTCCTCGGCTCGCTGGCGACCTTCGTCCCCGCCATCGCCGCCTTACTTGCCCTCGGCCAGCACGGCCACCCGGACGGCTCGCACCTCGTCGCAACCGTCACCGTGTACTTCCACCCAGCCCGCTCGCGCGGCAGCATGATCAAAGCCCTCGCCTGCGCCCTCCTCGCCTTCCTCTACGCCGCCTTCGTCTCCCTCACCAGCATGTGCGTGTCCATGTTCTTCCAGGACACCCTGCACGCCCGCGCCGCCGGCCACGCCCTCGTCCTCGTGGTGTTCGTTGGCGGCGGCCTGGGCTTCGTCGGCTGGACCAAGCACCGTCTGGCCGACCCGCTGGTCAACGTCGCGTGTTCCCTCGCGTCGCTGTCCACCATCACCGTGCTCACCAAGGAGGGCGCCGTCCAGGCCGGCGACCTGTCCTTCGCCAAGATCGGGCAGGTCCTCAAGATGGTCGTCCTCGGCGTCGCCGCCAGCATGGCCGTCTCGTTTGTCGTGTTCCCCGTGTCCGCGCGGAAGAAGCTGCGTGGAGAGCTGGCTGCCGTGACCGAGTCGGTTGCGGTCATGCTGGGGGTGATCTCGGAGGCGTTTTTGAGGGGGTCGGAAGACGAGCTGGCAGCGCCGGAGTTTGTCGAGGCGGCGGGTCGTTATCGCGCCGCGTATGCCTGCCTCGATGGCCTGCTGCGAGAGGCCAAGCTGGAGCATCTGGTTGCCGGCACCGAGAAGGAGTATAGGCTCGAGAAGGTCCTGGCGCGCCAGGTCCAGGATATCACCCATAACCTCGGAGGTCTGCGCGGGGCCGCCGCGCTGCAGTTCCAGTTGCTCAGGGAGGCCAGGATGGCTGGTCGTGGCCACGAAGCTGGGCCATCGGGGCTGGACTCGTGGACGCAGAGGGAGTGGCCGTTCTACACGGACCGGCCGTTGGAGCCGATTAATGAGCAGGATGAGGATGGGAGTTCGGCTGATGAGGGAGCAAACCACAGCTTTCTGGCCGCTGATATATTCTCTCTATTCATAAACCATCTGGGCCCGTCCATGGTATGGCCCTTACTCTGTGGTTCTGGCTGCGACTGACTGTCTAGCGCTCGCTGGCCTTCACCCTGAGCCAAACATTCAAGGAAATCCCCTTCGGTCCGCCGCCCGACTACAAAGTCACCGTCAACAGTAGACTGGGCCTCAGCCTCAGCCGCGCCATCGCTCTCTACCGCACGTCGCGCGAGACCGCGCTGTCGTCGATCTATCGGCAGAAGGATGTCCTGAACATGCGAGACCCCGAGGCTCTGGCGGATCTCGAGGAGGTTTCTTCCAGCTGCGGCCATTTTAGCTTCTCGCTGCTGGAGTTCAGTGAACAGCTGCGCGAGGTGCTGGCTGTGTTGGATGAGCTGCAGCTGGAGGCCGAGGAGCGGCCAAAGGGCCGATCGTGGAACTGGCTGAAGTTCTGGCTCAAAAAGCCTGAAGCAGACTTGACTTCTGGTGAGTCTAACCGGGTTCCAGAGCAGCCTGTCGGCAATGGCAATGGCGACGACCAGCTCGCCAGTCGGCCTAATCTGCCCCGTCGCTTCGACTGGCCATGGCCCAGGGAGAGGCTCGGCTACCGTATCTGGAAGTCTCTCAGGGTCTTCCGGCACGACGACACAAAATTCGCCATCAAAGTCGGCACCGGAGCGGCTCTCTATGCTCTGCCTGCCTTCCTTCCGTCCACCCGCCCGGTCTACTCCCACTGGAAAGGCGAATGGGGTCTTCTGTCGTACATGCTAGTCTGCTCCCCGACCATCGGGTCGTCCAACACCTCGGGCTACGCTCGCTTCCTCGGCACGAGTCTGGGAGCGCTCTGCGCGATTGTGGCGTGGTATGTGGCCGGCGGTAACGTGTACGCGCTCGCTTTCCTGGGCTTCGTCATGGCAGCCTGGACGTTCTGCCTGATCCTCATCAAAGGACAAGGCCCAATGGGCCGGTTCATCATGCTCACCTACAACCTATCCGTGCTGTACGCGTATGCTCAGTCGCAGAACATCCGCAGCGACGGGCAGCGCAGGCCCGACTACCGCCCGATCATCACGGAGATCGCCCTCCACCGCGTGGTCGCCGTGCTGTCGGGGTGCATCTGGGGCGTCATCATCACGCGGCTGATCTGGCCGATCAGCGCGCGGCGGCGGCTCAAGCACAGCCTGAGTCTGCTGTGGCTTCGCATGAGCCTGATCTGGAAACGGGATCCGCTGTCGGCGATGGTCCAGACTCGCAGCCCCGTGGTGTACATGACCACACGAGAGAAGCTGGAGATCGAGCGCTTCGTGGCCCGCATCGAGTCGTTCCGCTCAGCTGCGCGCTCCGAGTTCGGCCTGAAACGCGCCTTTCCCGATGCTACCTACAGCAGTCTGATCCAGCGCACCAGATCCATAGTCGATGCCTTCCACGCGATGAACCTGGCGCTGATGAACAACGAGTCCGCGTCCGACGGCGAGATTGCCGTTCTGCGCTACACCGCGGCAGAGCGTCAACACCTGTCTGCCCGCATCAGCCATCTACTATCCGGTAAGCCAACCACCTAAATAAATCGACAGACCCACTGACAGCAGCAGTCGCCGCGTCGTCCATGAAGCTGGAGTATCCGATGAGCGACGTGCTGCCCAACATCGAGCATGCGCGCGACCAGCTGCTGGCGCGCATCTCCCGCTTCCGGCAGGACGGCGAGGCCTCGCGCGCGACGATCGACGAGGACTACGCGTTGCTGTATTCGTATAGTGAGTCTTGATTGCTTTTTCCCCAGAGAGGGTGGGTAGCTGACCGGAGTAGTTCTGGTGACGGGGCGGATATCGAAGGAGATCATGGAGATCATGGGGGAGATTAGCGAGCTGTTTGGGATGTTGGATGAGGAGGTAGTTCGACTGGTGTAGGGAGTAGAATAAATAGATTGATTGATTGCAAATATAGTAGTAGGTGGTATAGATGTTGTAGGGCCGAGGAGGTCACGGGATGCCGCCTCAACACCGCCGACTCTTCTTCTCCTGCTCCTACTTCTACTCCTACGTACGGCGACTTCCGACTTCACCTCCAACACTTTCACCACAACGAGGCTAATGCGAATCCCAATTCTGCTCCCATGAAGTCCTAAACCCCCCGCGCATCGCGCCCTCAGCATGCAGGTCGATCCCGCCGCCCTCAGCCGCCCTGACTCCGCGTCAGCCGCCATCGCCTCGTCCAAGGCCGCCGCCAGCGCCTCTGCGAACCAGAAGCCGACCAAGGCGCTCATCTCGGTTCCGCGGCTGGACCTGGAGCCCATCTACACGGATCTGAAGGCTGCCATCGGCGACAACTGGGCCGAGTACAAGCAGTCGACGGGGCTTTTTCTCCTCGGTATGTCTGACCCTGACCACCCTACCTACCCAGAAAGAAGGCCGAAGCCATACTCATATCTGACTGCAGGACACCTCAACCAGAGCGAATTCTCCTCCCGCGTCGACCAGATAATATGCGCCGACCACAAGACCGAACACCTCCACAACAACTTCATCTGCGCCATCATCGGAAACCTGACCAGAGACCTCCCCGACCATGGCGTGGCCTCGTGGGTGTCTGCCAACGACAAGCCGTCTGTCGTGTCCAAGCCCGCGTCCGGCGATGCCGCCGAGCACCGATTGAAGACCGAGGTCATGCAGCTGCCGCCGAGGGATAGGCGACGGATCAAGAACATTCCTGAGGTATGCCCGAGTTCAGTATAGGTGAATTGAAGTGAAGTGAGGCAAGCTAATGCGGTACAGCGCGATCCCCATGAACCAGAGCCGTCGGAGCTGGAGGAATACCATCTAGCCAAGCAGATCAAGCTGCCCAGCCAGGTGCCGGCCAGCGCGGGCGGGTTGAACAAGACAAGTAGGTCTCTGTACTCCGTCCGCGCAGTGACAATAAATCTAACGCCTTACCTGCAGACTGGGAACTCGAGATCCGAAAACGCTACGCGCAGCCCCTGGCCTCCGAGACGGGCGAGTTCCCCGACTCCGAATCCATCCACTCGCGCATGGTCCCCATCTGCTACGAGGAGTCGATCGCGAGCGGGGCCGGGCTGCCCTGCGCCGAGTTCATGGCCCTCGCCACAGAGACCTTCGTCAAGGAGGTCCTGTCCGTCGTATTCTCGCGCACCCGCTCCAACGGCCCCTCCGGCACGATCAACGGCATGGTCACGCGCAACTATCGCCAGGACCTCGAGCGCGAGGAGCTGGCCTACACCCGCGGCGAGATCGACAAGGACTCCGCCACGGGCCTCCTCCCCGTCGAGGCCAAGGAGGCCGCCACCAGGAACCCGCTCGGCGTGCGCGACCTCCGCCTCGCCCTCGAGCTCGGAAACGGCTTCCTCGGCCACATGCCCCTCATCATCGACCAGATCATGGGCGGCTATTTCCAGGACGAGCTCGAGACTGAGAGCCAGGACCGCGTTGAGGACGGCGTCGAGAACGGCCATGATGACCCCGAGTCGAAGTACTTCTTCGACGACTTGCACGTCGACGATAACCCCGACTCCGAGTGGGAGGGCGCCTCCATGGCCGACCGCGAGCAGCTGGGCCCCTTGCTTGACGGATGTTTGTCCATGGCGTCATGACATTTGGTTTTTCGTCTGGTCTTACTGCTTGGCGTGTTCACGCGGGATGATGGGATGGTAGGCGTCTGGGAGTATTGTGTTGTCGATGGTCTGGCGCGATGGACATCATATATTTACATATTTGCATTGGTGGAGTTGGTCTTCATGTCTCTTGCCATGTCTATTTGACGGTTTGTTTCTTTTGGATGGAGTTCAATCATCTCGATCTCTGCCCTAGATCGATGGGAATCAGGTGTACTCTCAGTATGCTTGGAGTCTTGTGGGTGCTGTTTATATCTTGCCTGGATGATGTACATTACTCGCTAAGCTAAAGTAGCACTCAATACCTGGAAATCGATCGCTGCTAGTACAATAAATATATTCCTGTCCCGATACAACTGCGCCATCCAACGCCAACCATGCCCTCGTTCAGATCACTGCAACCTATCCACAACCAACCCGAGCACCTCCTCGGTGGACTTGCGCGCATTCGCCGGATCCTTCGCGATCGCCTGCCAGACCTCGCCGTGCCTCGGCTCCGTCAGCACACACTTGTTCACGACGTCCGCACGCTTGTCCTCGGTGCCATGTTCACGCAGGAAGCGGAGGTACCAGGCCCAGGCGTCGCCGAGGCTGCTGTCCGTGACGATGGCCTTCTCGAACCACGTCATGGCCTTCTCGAGGCGGCGCTCGCCCCAGAAGATGCGCGCGACGGTCAGGAACAGCACCGCGTCGTTGTCCACCTTCTTGATCGCCTCCAGACTGCGCGCTTTGCGCTGCGCCCGCGGCTCCAGGTGCCAGATGCTCTCGCTCCATAGCAGCCCAGAGGCCGGGACTTCCTGCAGCGCCCGCGCCATCAGCGTCTTGGCCTGTGCTATGTTGTTCGCTCGTCGCTCCACCCGCACGCTTTCCGTCCACAGCTCGGCGCTCTTCGGGACTGCGAGCCGCGCGCGGTCGAGGACCGAGCGCGCCTTGACTACGGCGCCGGCGGTCTCTTCGAGTCGGGAGGCCAGGAGCCACAGTGGGACGGATTTGGGACAGGCCCGCGAGCCCGTGCCGTAGGCTTCCCGCGCTTGCGGGTACTTGTTCTGCGACTCGTAGATCTGGCCCTTCATCATCCAGAGCTTGTCCGCCTTGGGATACAGCTGGAGGCCTTGGTTGACGAGGTCGAGCGCGTCCGTGTCGTTGCCCAGCTGCCGCTCGAACGCAACGCTCTTGACCCACACGCGGTCTGTCCCGGCCTCGCGGCGGGCGGTAGCAAGAAGCTCTCGAGCCTGGTCCGTCTGCTCGGCGTCCGCCTCCAGCTTGACTGCCGCAAGCCAGATGTCTTCGTTGTCGGGGTTCTGGTTGAACGCCCGGCCCAGGACTCGCCGCGACTCATCGATCTCGCCGGACTGCCATTTCTCTTTCGCAAGCTGCAGCCACAGCTCCTCGCTCTGCGGGCAGGCTTCCACCGCTTTCTCAAGAACCTGCCACAGCGCCTCCCTGCTTCCGTGGTTACGCTCTAGATCCGCCGCCACAAGCCAGATGGCCTTGCGGTTGACGAACACGCGCAGCGCGTAGGCGTAGATCGCCCTCGCGGTTTCGTATTTGCCCCGGGCGATGCTGCCCTTGGCGTCGTCCATCCATATGTCCTTCCTGTCGTCATCTTCGTCCAAGCCCCAGCCCAGTGTTTCACGGATAATCGCACCGCAGGTGAGAATCGCGCCTTCGTCCTCACATCTCTCAGCTTCTGCCAGCCATTCCTCCCTCTTGAGCATGGCATTCTCCCGTGCCAGAGATTGGACGGCCCTCTTCATGACGTTGACCTTCTCAAACGTGCCCATCTGCTCTTGGAGTCGCGCAGCCGCGATCCACACCTCGTAGCTCGTCGGAACAGCCTTGCGCGCCGCGTTTAGAACCTTCTGCGCGTTCTCCGGAGTCTCCAGCCGAGCAAGCGCAAGCCACAGTTCCACGGATAGGGGTATCATTTCAACGGCTTTTGCGAGTAGGAGACGCGCATCGGCGGGGTCCTCCTCCAGGTTTACAGCTTCTTTCCAAATAGCGACCGACTGGGGAATATGAAGAATGGCCTGTCGTAGAACGTTCTTCTTCGCTCTGGGGTCCGTTTCGAGTCTCATGGCCTCAATCCAGAGCCTCGTAGAGCCGTCGTTGTGTTTTATAGCATTTGCCGCGATGACCCTCGCATTATGACCCTCGTTGAGGCGGATATTCTCCAGCCACGCATCCTCGCTCTTTGGACAGAGCTCGCAGCCTTTGGCCATCATGTTCCTCGACGTCACGGTCCTCCCAGCAAGTTCCTCCAGGCGTGCCAGCGCAATCCATCCAGGAGCATGCTTCGGGTTTGTCTTCGTCACCGACTCCAGCAAAACACGTACCCGCTTGATATCGCCGATTTCGACCTCACCTGCTTTGAGCTCGGACTGCGTCAGGCTCGTGAGGTATCCCTTTGGATCGATATTGGTCGCGCTTCCGGCCGAGGCGTCCGCATTCGAACCAGACGCAGCCTGGTCCAGTCGCACTTTAAGGACCTTGTCTCGCGCCGCACCCAAGTCCGCGAAATTCGTCATCGTCCCGTCGCCCTCCTCTCCACGCATATCGGTCTGGGAGCCGTCGTCGGCAACGGTGGTCTCGAATTGGGTCGAATCCCTTGCGCCCGCGATCACGCTGTCCGGAACCGCATAGAACCGCTGCCGCTGGTTCTGCCTCTCTCGCCTCTTCCTCCCGGTAAGGTCTCCGACGTCGGGCAGACTGGCCCACTCGTCTTCGGACACCGAAGCCAGCGTGCGCTTCAGGTCGGCGAACTGCTGCTGGATCTTGGGGTTCTTGCGTTCGTAGTCTTCTCGTTCCTGCTGCTCTCGAGCCTCCCTAAACGCGACGAGGATTCCATGTCGGTATTCTGTCCACACAACCGGGGATGACCCGATGAACAAAGTTGGGAATACAGGTTGGGGGAGGGTGCAAACTCACCTTCGAGTCTTGCGCCGCCGATCCATCCTCTCATCGACCTCGCGGTAAATCCAGTCCGCCTCGTCATCCTCCTGGTCAAACTGCCCATACGCAAAGAGCCCGACCTCGTTGTCCGGATCCTGGAACCGCTCGTCCTCCCCCTCCTCCTCCTTCTCGTCCTCCTTGCCGCCCTTCTCGCGCGCCCCGCCATACGCCGTCGGAGGCGCCGTTCCTAGACGCTCGGCCCTCTTCGCGAGCGCTGCCTGCAGTTGCTCTGGGGTCGGGCCTTCGCGCGCCGGGCCCAGATCGGAACGGGTGGTGAAGCCGGTGGCACCTCGCCCCAGGCCAGCGACGTAGTTCTCGGGAGCCGGCTGGCTGAGGAAGTCGTTTCGCCAAGAAGCCATGTTGGCGCAAATCAAGTACGTAGGAAGGTGAGAAGTAGAGTGTTGGAGGTTTGTCGAGAGAATAAGTAGAAGCTCAAGAGCCAACGCGGAAAAGCCTAAGCCCGAGCCGGAAATTCTCCGCATCAATTTCCTCCAAAAAGCCTCGCCTTCGTAAATGCATCGCGCTCTGTCAAGGCCATTCCAGTCCCTCTCTCACCTCCGCCTCCGCCGACTGTACCGTTTCTGTGCCTTTCACGTCATGCCGAAGCTGAACAAGGGAAAGCGCAACAGCGCCGCCCAGGCTCGCCCTACGCCAATGCCGCCGCCAAAGCCAACGCCGCGAATTCGATCTTCAAGATGAACAAGGATATCGGCCAGCACGTGTTGAAGAATCCGGGGATTGCTCAGGTTGGTCTGGTCTGGTCTACACACTTTCTGGAACCAATCTAATGGACGACGCTAGGCCATTGTCGACAAAGCCGATCTCAAGCAGAGCGATGTAGGTCCAGATACCGGCATTCCGCTACAGTTCTAACGCCTCGTCTAGGTTGTTCTTGAAATTGGCCCCGGTTCAGGGAACCTTACGATGAAGATCCTGGAGAAAGCCAAGAAGGTCATCGCCGTCGAGTTGGACCCGCGAATGGCCGCGGAGGTTACAAAACGAGTCCAGGGAACCCCGGCGCAGAACCGACTCGATGTGATCTTGGGCGATGTGATCAGGACCGATCTTCCGTATTTCGACGTTTGCATTAGCAATACTCCATACCAGGTATATTCTATGTCTGACAATTGCCGCTAATGCGAGCGTGCTAACCGGACCAGATCTCGTCTCCCCTCACATTCAAACTCCTCGCGACGTCGCCGGCACCGAGAACCTGCATCCTGATGTTCCAGCGCGAGTTCGCCATGCGGCTGTTCGCGAAACCCGGTGATAAGCTCTACAACAGACTCTCCGTGAACGCGCAGATGTATGCGACAATAGACCACATCATGAAAGTGGGCAAGAGTAATTTCAAGCCGGCCCCACTGGTCGAGTCCAGCGTGGTACGCTTGGTTCCGAAGAACCCAAGGCCGCAGATCAGCTATGAGGAATGGGATGGGCTGCTGAGGATCGCCTTCGTGCGGAAGAACAAAACCCTCCGTTCCAGTTTCATCGGGCAGTCCAATATCATGGACATGTTGGAGGCCAACTACCGGACTTGGTGCGCGCAGAATGACATTGCCATTGAAGATGGACCGGCCGACAATGCCGAAAGCAATGCAATGGACGTCGAAAACCCACAGAACGTCGAGGAGGGCGAACCGGACGAGCCTATGGACATGGATGACGAAGACGATGTTCCCGATTTCTTCAAAGAGCAGGCCAACGCTCGCGTCGAAGAAGCCCTCAAGAGCAAGCCGAGCAGAAAGAAGAAGGGGAAGGTAGCCGAGCTTGTCCGCGAAAAGGTTCGGCAGGTCCTGGAAGACGAGACACGGCTCGCGGAAAAACGGGCCAGGATGTGTGATGAAAATGATTTCTTGAAGCTGCTCTTGGCTTTTAATCAAAAGGGATTCCATTTCAACTGAGGTTCGAGGCTGCAAGGGATGCTCTCCCATCCGCGGCGCCACATGACGACCTATCACCGTTCATTGCATGCCATTGTCAGGAGGCGGCTGCTCAGCGCCGGAACGCAGATGAGCGTGGGAATCCTGGAACAGACTCTGCCAGATAAACGCTTCACTTAACAAAAGTTCGATATCCTTCTCCGTCCAGTTCTTCGTCGGGAGGGCCTGGAGGAACATCATGATTTCCTGGGCTGTTAGCGCTTTGACTGCAGTAGTCAACTCAGAACTCGGAACACACCTGGAAATCCATCTTCACCAACTGATCCGACCACTTGACGAGGAACGCTGCGCAGACATACAGATGGAATCGCGAGAAGCCCTGCTCCTCGGCCTTGAGAGAGTCAGTTTCAGCTCCACCAGATAGCCAATGGATGCATACCATGTATGTGTCCCACATTCGTATAGTGTTCTTGACGCTCATTTCTCGCATGAGCAGGCAGTTCATCCACCGGAAGCTGAATTGCATGAATTCCACGCCTTCCCTCTCTAGATGCTTTGCCAGAGTAGAATCAATGCGCATGGTCAAGTTTCGCAGGGCCCCCACCTGCCTATGGATGCCTGGTTGGGCGTATATGTAGTTGTCCTGGATACCGTCCAGGAGCTTCGTCAGACACCAAAAGGAGTCCGCTTCGACTGCATCCAGGACGCTCCTGGGGAGCTGTCCCGGATCCATATCTTCTTCGACATCAAGGTCTGTAATGTAGCTGCCCAGGAAGACCTGCCACAGGGGCGTTGCAAGATCGTTGATACCCTGGACATAGCCGCTGGCAGGGTGTCGAATGGCCCAAACATATAGGATCCTTTCCAAAGAACGCTGGGTGGCCTCATAACCGTAGAGCTGGATATGCGGACAGGTCCGTGGAACATCTATGCTGATCTGATGCCATATCGCTTCGTCCAGTCCCCTTCCGCGCCCGGAGGTTGAGGCAGGCGGGGTTGCCGGAGGGCCATTTCTCTCGAAGGCCTGGCGAACTCCGTCAAGGTACTCTTTGCGTTTCCGCTCGAGCGTTGCTATGCGCCGCTCACTATTCGTCGGGAGATATCCAAGGAGCAGCTGCCACGTCACAGGACGAACCTCGGGCGGAACTCCTGACCAGGCCAGATTTCTGAGTTCGGTCAGGGGAACAGTGCTCCTGTGCAAAAGGCGCTTGAATTTGTTGATTCTTGAGATGCGGGTGGTATACATGTCCATTTCCTTCGGCGTCGCATTTGTTGGAGGCGGGCTGTGATTGATGAGGTTCAACGAGTTTACGGGGTCTGGGCGGTTGTCAATATATTACCCGCTCGATAGCAAGTGGCTCCGTTACCTTTCAGAATGTCTTTGTACTGTGGCCGCAGGATCTTGCCCTCGCCCTTCCGGGTCATTGGGTACAACGGACCGCGCTCCTCAGCGATATCCGAGCTGTCTGCACGGTGCCTATTGCCAGCTCCTAGGCCAAACCCCAGATTGGAAGAGTTACCCGCAATCCCACCACCTGGGCCGCCGGACTGCGGTTGGAATTGGTCTATGCTTCTGGACTGTTTCCTCCGCGCATTGGCGATCCTGGGAAGTCCAAACTCATCCTCGTCATCATCGTAGATAATCTCCTCGACCTCGTCCTCGTCCTCCAAGGTGGGATCGGCATCCCAACCCTCGGCCGCTTGAGCCATAATTCCGCCGTATGATTCGGGAGACGATGGAGGTCGGTGCGAAGGAGAGCCAGTACGCGAAATGGTTGCAGATGACGACCGGGAGGGTGGTTGGGGGCGCGTCCGTTGTTGCTGCTGCTGCTGCGTCCTCCTTCGAATTGACACACATCGGTCAGCCCATTGCCATATAAAATACATCTCAACAGCCACAAATGCGAGACCGGGAGGCAAACTTGAGGAGATTCGCATGCGAGTACGATGCGCCGACCACAGGTGCTTCGCTGCGGGCTCTGGGCGATTCCTGGTTCAGTGATGTTTCCGATCTACCTTTCCAGAAAGGAGAGCCAGATCGCCTGAGGGAATCAGCAAGGACAGGAGGAAAGGAAGCCATAAGGCAGCATACTCGGACTCTATAAGGCGGATAGATCAGCAACTGGGCGTAGTTTCAGTAGCATTGAGGTGGGCACGAACCAACCTGGACCATCTCCTTGCCGTCGGCCAGTTAGCTTCTGCGACACCGGTGAATCGCGGACAGACATACCTGCTGCGGGCCCTTCTTAGAGCCCATGGTGGGGAGCTACTGGCGAGGAGGCGGAAGGGGCGCAATAGCGGACATTGATGGAGGGATGAAGTGAACACGCAGGAGAGCGGTTACTTGGAGAGGGGAGAGAGTAAGCAATAGACACACACAGAGAGAGATATATAGAGAGAGAAAGAGAGAGAGAGTGTGTGTGTGTGTGTGTGTGTGTGTAGCAGAAGAGAGTCGAGAGTCGAGGCAGTCTGGAGTATTCTGCCGCTGCTCTCCGCCTTGGTGATCTCTTCTCTGTTCTCCTCTTCCTCTCCTCCTCTCCTCTTCTCTCGCTCTCCCTTCACACTCACCCACTCATCTCTCCTGTTGTTTTGGTCTTGTTATTTCCCATAAGGAGCTCACATCCTGATCACTTGTACCTGCTTTATTTCTTTGCACCTCTTTATCGCACGCGTTTGACTCTATTCACCTATCTCTACTGCCTGGTTTAATCCCTACCATCATCAATCATGACCGAACCTGAAGACGTTGAGGAAGATCTTTTCGCCGATCTGTACGTTGCTCCCTCGCTGTCCTCGTGCACGTACTAACATGGACAGCTACGAGGCTGACGACACGGCCAATAATGCCTCCGCAGCGGCCCCGGCTCCCCTCCAACCTGATCCGACGGCTTCGGGCGTGCCTCCCCAACCCATCGGCGGTCCTGTCAACCAGTTTGGCGGCCTCTCCCAATTCGACTCACAGGAACCGCAAAACCCATACCAAGTTCCGCTGGATGACGGTCAGCAAAATGGCGCCGGCAACCTGTATCCCGCCTGGGACAGCAACGCCGCCGTCGCTCCAGAACCCGCAGCCCAAGACATTAGACCTATCACTGGCACTAGAGCTGGCACTGGCATCAAGGAAGATGGGTAAGTTGTTGAAACTACTCCTGTGTTTTGTTCATCCCCATTGTTATCATTTCCCCACGACGCAATCCACCACGACCGGGCACGGTGCTATTGTACTCGGTACCGAAAGTTGCTCGGGTGGACTACTCGCCCTGGAGGAGCAACAGTATGCAATACACCGCTTGTGTCTGCATCGGCAGGACTTTGGGAGCCGGTAACGGAATTCGCAACGTCTCCGTGACTCCGAGCTGAGAAATACGGCCACTGGAGGACTGAAGCTCTTGGCATAGTGGACTTGAAAGAGGCGAATCTTGCCGGATCGAGGCCGATATCGTGAAAGCGAACTCATATCTGTCTCTGGACCGTAACTTCTTGTTTACCTCGACATCGATCACCTGGCACTCGCTTATCGCGGCTATGCAACACCTTGATTGACAAGAACCATCGCGACAACATCACTGCTCGAGGACATAATCATGGCCAACACCAAGCTGCGTCGAGAGGAAGACCGACCCGGAACCGTCTCTACGAACCGTTGCTGCAAGCGACTATAGTACAGCGGATACTATATAGCTTTTTGTCGATATATCTTGATAGGCAGAGCAAGGAGTAGAGACCTTGGCTGTTTGCTTGGGACGGTCGAGCAGCGTTACCTAGCTTGGACTCTTAGACAAGAAACAGTTCCGTGGTCAGAGAGACAGACAAATGCACATATTCCGCCTGGCATCTGCAATCTGGCCTGACACCAAGACCTGACACCAAGACCTGACACCAAGAATCCTCGGCCTGGAGCACCTCGTCGGACTTCAGTTCAATCCATTGGGTCGTCCTGTAAACCAGTGGACTTCTGCGGCAGCGAATCGGTTCGTTTCATGGCATGTTGTCTGGCCGTGTCCTCCAGACGGCAGCAATATGCCCATCTGCCTCACTCGGTCACTTCTCGTCAGGCCGTCCTCTTGAAGCCTTTATACGGTCCGCCGATATCAGCTCGTGGTCACCCTCCCAGGTCCAAACGACCTGTCATAAGTCATTTTGCGCTTTAATTTCGCCCACGCGATAGTTCTGTTGCTTTCGCTGGCCGACGTTTACTGACATGCTGTTTAAACAGGAAGATGTTTATCGGCGGCTTAAACTGGGAGACTACGGACCGTAAGACCAATTCTCCCCTCGAACGTTGCCTTGAAGCCGATCTGACCTGCATCATTAGAGTCGCTGAAAGAATACTTCTCTCAGTTCGGCGAGGTACAGGAATGCACCGTAATGCGCGATAGTGCCACCGGCCGCTCCAGAGGCTTCGGCTTCTTGACATTCAGAGATCCGCGAACGGTCAACACGGTGATGGTCAAAGAGCACTATCTCGATGGGAAGATTGTAAGCACCGCACCCCAATCCATCTAGGGCGCAAGCTCATTCCCATGGTCAGATCGACCCGAAGCGCGCGATCCCCCGTGACGAACAGGAAAAGACCAGCAAGATATTCGTAGGCGGCGTTAGCCAGGAGGCGACGGAGCAGGACTTCAAGCAATTCTTCATGCAGTTCGGCCGCGTGATCGATGCCACGCTCATGATCGACAAAGACACCGGCCGTCCACGCGGGTTCGGCTTCGTGACCTTCGACAGTGAGGCCGCCGTCGAGGCCACCCTCTCGCGCCCGCTGGATATCCTGGGCAAGCCGATCGAGGTCAAGAAAGCGCAGCCACGAGGCAATCTGCGCGACGAGCAAGACCGCCGGTTCGCGCGTGGTCGCGAAGGGTTCCGCGATGGAAGCCAGCCCGGCATGGACGGTTCGCAGGGCGGTGGCCAGGGCCAGGCCGGGATGGCCGGCGGCATGACTCCGCAGATGATGGCGCAGTACTGGCAGCGCATGCAGCAGTACTTTGCCATGATGCAGCAGCAGATGGCGGTCGCCGCGACGCAGGGCCAAGGAGGCATGGGCGGCGGGATGCCGATGGGCGGAGGAGGCATGAACCCGGCCATGATGCAGCAAATGCAGATGAAGCAGATGCAGCAGCAGATGCAGATGGGCAACAACCAGCCGCAGCAAGACGCGATGAGCCCGTCGTCGCAGAGCCCCGGCCCGCAGGCCATGAACCCGGCCATGATGCAGCAGATGCAACAGCAGATGCAGAACCAGAACCAGAACCAGGGCCAGAACCAGGGCCAAGGCCAAGGCCAAGGCGGCCCGGGCTACAACGCTCACGAGCAGATCGCCTTCGAGCAGCAGAAATACGAACAGCAGCAGGTGCAGCGCGCGACCATGGATACCCGCGGCTACTCGCCGTACCAGCAGGGCGGTCCGACCTCGTGGGAGGGCATGTACGACGAGGTGCCGCAGCCGAACATCCCAACTGGGCCGCAGAGCATGACCCGCGCAGGGAGCATGGGACGTGGTGAGTCTTGTTCTCCTTCAATTTTGCCGCCTGGCAGTCCGCTAACAAAGCCATCAGGAACCACACCCCAGCCCCAGAGCGCGGCGCCGGCCAACGCGCCCACAGGCCCCAGGAATGCCGGCAAGCCCGGGGCAAACTACCGCGGCGGAGGGCGCGGAAGCCACCGTGGCTTCCATCCGTATGCGCGGGGCTGATTGATACGTCGTTGCTTGGGCGGTTGACTTGAGCCTGCAGCAGTTTGTCTTCTCGTTCAGTTTAGTTGCCATTCGTCGTTTCGTTCAGTTGTGTCGTTCTTCCTGTTTTATGTGCAAAAACATCTGCTATGCTTGCGTTTTCTCGCTTCCTCGTTTTTTCTTCCTATGAAATTGTCATAAATTCAATGGCATACAGACGCTAGTATAGTCGCGATATGTAGATCTTCTGATACTCGGGTGTATTTATACTCTTTAGACACATGATATGTAACTGTCCGGAACAATCTAGATATATAACTGACAACGCTTGTAAACAAAACCAGATGCACCGCTCAAGTACAGCACTCCTTCTAACCCCAAAAGAATGCCCGCCCATGCTCAATCAAACAAAGACCCTTAAAACAAACCAACAAATCAATCAATCAACCAGCCAAAACCTAAAAAGCAAACCCCGGCGCCGTCGGCTGCCGCTCCTCAAGCGAGCCCCTGCCACGACTTTCCTGGCTCAGGCTGCGGCCATAGGCATAGGCATGGGGATAAGCATGGGGATGCGGATAACCGAACGACGGCTCCGCGCCAACCAGCCGGTCCGTACTGGCGGTGCGACTGTCGCGGCCGGCGCGGGCACGGTCGCGGAACGGCTGGTACGGCCCGGCGAAGTTGAAGCGGCTCATTTCGGAGTCTTCTTTGCGCTGCGGGTCGTGGTCTTCCATGAGGAGGGATTCGCGGGCGTCCAGGGGTGTCAGGTCGTCTGGTTCGCCTTTCAGTTTGCCTGCTTCAGGGATGTGTTAGTGTTTTGTTAGGGAGGGGGAGGGTGGATGTGAGGTGAGGAGTGGCCTACCGGCTTGTTTCCTCCGTTTGACGTGCGGGTTCTCGCCGAAGCACAGGATGATTGCGTTGACGGCGATGAGAATTGCTAGGATGCCAGTCAGGGCGGATTGGACTGCGATCAGAGCAACCCCGGTGACGGTTTTGGTGGACTGTGCGATGCCGAGTTCCTCGACAAAGACAAGGACGCACACCACCGACAGGACGCGGACGACCTGGATGGTGATGTTGATCCACTGGGTTGACTTGGTGGCGTACGGGCGATTCCACAGCAGCAGGGTCAGCAGGAGCGCTTCGCAAATCAGCTGGCCGGCGCTCTGGACGAGCCCGTGGCCGTTGGCGCCGGCGAGAATGCAGCCCTTTGCAAACATGTATACGATCAGCGGGACGAAGATCCACCAATAATCCCGCTTGTAGTTGTCGTAGAAGAGACTGTACTTGCGCCACGTCTCCCGGTTCTCGTACAGGCTGGAAGTGTCGCCCTCGGTCTTTCTGTACTTGCGAGCCATGATGAAAATCCGGATACCGAAAAACAGCAGGAGCGCCGTGAAAGAAGCGAGCGTGACAGCAGCAAGCACTTTGGCACCCCACGAATCCCCGGCGCTGAACTGATAGATGCAATATAACACCCAGACACCGTAGAGGATCAGAATCATATTGGTGACCGTCCGCCCCATAATCCCCCAGTAATGCTCGCGGAAATGCGTGAGACTCTTGGGGAAAGTTCCATACAGGGCCCATGTCTCGAGGATCACCTTCAGCAGCAAAATACCGACAGTGATCGCGGCAATGACCAGGCAGAAGATCAGCAGGACCGTCATGAAGGTGTTCGCCCGGGGAATCATAAGTTGCTCCACATAGGCATCGATGCCCGAGACGACGTGCTTCATTCCGCCCTCACTGCCGTCGGTCTGGTTCCCGTGGCTCGTGTCGTTGGCGGACAGCGAAAGCGACCGCACAACCAGATCGCCGGCACCGGCGACCAGGTCGAAATCGCGCTTGAACTTGGCACTGGCCGGTGACGGCCCGTCCGTGTATACAAGCGAGGCGTTTTGGAGGTACTTGTAGTTATTCTCGGTGAGGTTACCGCCAGTCAACGATCGGAAGTTGTCAATGGTCAACTGCATTTGGTCCCATGAAATAAGGCCGGTGCTAAATGCGAAGTTCTTGGAGAAGCTGCGATATATCCCCGGATACTCGACGCTGAGCATGCCGTTTGTGGCCATGGAATGAAACCACCCCATAACCTCCCCGAAGCCAGGACTCGGCGACGAGGTCCCCGGATTGCCCATCGCACTAATGGAAGATAGGCCGCTTAGCAACAAAGCAGCTGCGGCAATGCCGGCCGCAGCATAGGAGACCGCAGGGACCTTCATGGACTTGCCGTTGGTCAACCCGGACTTGATGCAAGCGACTTGGTCTCCATCATCCAACGACTTCAGCTTAAGTGTAGCCAGCCCATCCAAGTCGGGGACGGCGAACGCAATCGAGGGAATCTTGCTCGCAAATTGCTTTGGTACTTGCTGAGAGCCAGTGGCCGAAAAGTTGCCGGCGGGGACTGATTTCGAAATGTCAGGAAGGGCAACACGGCGACGGCGGAATCAGGAGCAGTGCTTACCTGGGCAAAGTTGTTTAATGAAATGGTCGGGGCTGCACGGGTTGAACTCTTTCGAATAGACCTCCTTCCCGTATGCCTTAACCTCGAGAGACGCGGTGACATTTCGTTCCTTGGGGTTTGTTCCCGCGACATCGAAGGTGATCTCTCTCGTTGAGCGGGCATAGGTAATATCGAGCTTGTGGATTTTAATATCGCTGTCTGAGCCGCATAAGGAGTACCCGCTGGTGCTCAACGTGTCGGCCGCGAGGATCTGGGCGGGCAACAACAAGCCCAGGACCAGCAGCGCAGCCCGAGAGAACGGAATAGCCCGCATTCCGACGAGGATGGTTGAAGACGACCAGGCACGGGGCGAGAGGCCCGGCTAATGAGGAGATCTGGAGGCAGCGGCGAAGGAAAAGCACATGAACGACTCCTGTAGAGACAAAGCCAGAGACTGAATCAAGGGATGTATACCCCGGTTGATTGATCTAGAAGCGTTGGAAGCCAAAGAATGCCAAAACCGCGGAAGACAGCCACGGCCGGGAAGATGAAAGAGAGCAGAGAGCAGAACGCCGGGATGTCAGAGCCTCTATTCCTTTCCTTTCTTTCCTAGAGACCAGCGACAGACAATGAGAATGGATCGACAGTGATGCACGGCGTCCACGCACACAAAGAGATGCAGAACAGCAGAAGAAGAGAGGACAAGAGCATTGAGCCAGCGATGGCAAGGGAGAAATGCCCCCAGTGGTCGAGACCAGGCGAGCCAGCGGTAGTGGCTCCGACGGTGTCTCAGGAACGGACTAGACTAGCGGTTAGAGTGGGTAGCCCGCCTAATAAAAGAGCGCAACAAGACATAGATTCCGTGCGAGCAGCCTGCGATCACTCCACCGGCGGATTCTCGACCTCCTGTGGCTAATCATGGCGACAAAATCCTGCTCAGTGCCGGCATGTTTCTCGTAGGGCGAGCGGAATCCGTGGGCGGGCGTCTATAAATATCAGACAGCCAGTGGAGAAATGCCACTCAACTTGAGACACACATGCGGACTCGTCACCACCAATGCCGCCCCTTGCGCTTGGTCTCTGGCTGGCCAACCAGCATGTTATGGCGGCCGCCCGCGTCTCAGAATCCGGTATGGTAAAATCCAGAGTCCACCAGTCACTCTATGCCAAAATCGCCGTAGGGCCGGAGTGGCCTGCAACGGGTCGAATGGTATGATACCGCCAGTACGGAGTACGGAGTAAATCCAGCATACAGGGACTTATTTCTGGCCCGATTTCTCCTGCATTTCCCGCATGGCCGCCCGGGCGCTGCGACTGCCTCCAAGCTTGGGTCCCTTTGGCGGTTCTGGTTTGTTCGCTGGCTTTGTGTTTTTCGCGCGCGCGACACGTCGTCGCGACTGGATGGCGTCAAGGAAGTCGCGCCGGAATTGCTCAGCAATCTTGTCATCTGCAGCCTGGTCGTCTGACCGGTCGCCTTCCTCGGGTTCGTCATAGACATCCACTGCAGAAGATCGACATGGTTAGCGGGACGTCATGCAGATAGGTAGGGCAGCGGTTACATTTGCTCTCGCGCATGACTTCTTCCACAAGCCTATCCCGTTCCATGTCCTCGCTGTTCCGCCGCTTTCGATTCCGCCACGGCTTTTCGTCCTTTGTCGGAGGGGCTGGAGCGGCCTCATCACCGGGCGGCACAACGTCATCGTCCACAAGTCTCTTGGTTGCCGCCTCCGTCCTGGCGATATTGCGCAGCTTGGTCTCCTGGCCGAGGTCGATTTCATGCAGCTTGCCCAGGGACGCTGGCTCGCGCTGCGGGAGCTCGGACGCCGGTTTTCCGCCAGCGGTTCCGCTCGCATGGGAGCCGTCGGATTCTGGAGGGTCTGTAGGAGAGCGCCGATGACGCTTAGCCATTTCGGATTCTATATAATTCATCCTTATCTTGTTAGCGGCCGTCACATACGCGCGGGCATTCAGGCGGCGCGGGGGGCGACGTACATGTGCTTGTCAACATCGACTGATTGGCCCGTATGTCCCGTAAACCGATCACACATGGCTCGTACTCTGTCGCTTTCGAGCTCCTCGGCGGGTGGCTCGGCAGCTGGTTGGGGCTCGTTGCCGACCTGTCGCGAGGACGCGGAGAACTCAATACCGCCCCTGCGAGCTCGATGCGGGCGTCGCACACGGCCGGTATCTGCAGCCAGCGTAGTATTATCTGTGACGGAGGGTTGAGGAGTGCGCGCGGTCTGGCCAGTCGCCGCGGGAGCTTCGAGCTGGGGGTCATCGGCGTCGGGATCTGCGCGACGACGCAGGAACTTTCTCTTTTTGACGGGGCGGAAGAGCGGCTCGGGGGGAGAGTCCTCGTGGGTATTCATAGCGGTGTTTGACTGTAGTGGTGATGGTGGTAAGAGTGAAGAGAGAGAAACTGAGTGGTGGCTGGACAAGCAAGATGGAAGAAGAGCCACCGCCCTCGTTCTGCCTCTTCCTCTGCACCGCGACAACTACTGCTACACTTCTATATTCTATTCTATTCTCACTCAGTCCAGCCACTCTGCATGCTGGCTAAGTCCTTGCTGCTTCCCGCTCCTCTGTCCCCGTCTCGCCAGCAAATTCCTCCTTTCCTCTACTCGCTCCCTCGCCTGCCCCAGCATGAACCCGTCCATGCCCCCGGCTGCGGCCGAATACGGCGGAGGTATGTCAAGTCGTTAGAAATCAATATCTGGCCAGCCGCTAATTGGAAATCGTCGCAAGATGAGGTCTCCGCCATTGTCCTGGACCCTGGCTTCTCAACAACGCGCGCTGGCTTTGCCGGCGAGGACACCCCGAAATCCCTGACTCCCTCGTACTACGGCAAATACACGTCCGACGGGCAGGAGAAGCTAATATTCGGCGACGATGTCTTTGTCACTCCGCGTCCGGGCCTCTCGGTGCATAACCCCATCGGCAGGGACGGCATTGTGGAGGACTGGGACATGGCGGAGAGGGTCTGGGAGCATTCGTTCAAGTCGCGGCTGACTGGCGCGAAGCCGGGCAATCCGTTTGAAAACGGCCTGAACGATATCCCCGAGGGCGAGCTGCCGGCCGAGATGGAGGGGGTCGAGGCCGACGAGAAGCCGCTCGCAGACAGCCCGCTGCTCATGTCGGAGTGCGGGTGGAATCCCGTCAAGGCGCGCGAGAGGACGATCGAGACGGCAATGGAGAAGTGGGGGACACCGGCTTTCTATCTGGCGAGGAACGGTGTGCTTGCGGCGTATGTGCTTGTATGTCTGTCGCATCTTTCGCTTGGCTAACGCTTGCCTCAGTTTTGGGTCCGGCAAAGCCTCGGCCCTTGTTGTCGACGTCGGCGCGTCGAATATCTCCGTGACGCCGGTTCATGACGGGATGGTGCTCAAGCGAGGCGTCCAGCATTCGCCGCTCGGTGGTGACTACATCTCGTCGCAAATCCGCGCTCTATTCAAATCCAACTCCCCGCAGCCTATCACCATCACACCCCATTATTTGATCTCCGCGAAGACCGCCGTCGAAGCCGGACAGCCGCCCCAGGCGAAGTACAAGACATTCCCGCCCGAAAAGTCGCCCGACCAGTCTTATCGCACGCTCGCCGAGGAACGCACCCTGTCAGAGTTCAAGGAATGCGTCGTGCAGATGTGGCCCGGGCCCAACAAGCTGTCCGCGATCAGCCCCAACGGCCTCCCGAACGAGGAGGTCGCGAAGAGCAGCCCCGGGCGACCGTTCGAGTTCCCGGATGGCTACAACCAGGTCTTCGGCGTCGACCGCTACCGGGTCGTCGAGTCGCTGTTCGACGCCAAAGCCGCCATTCCAGACCCCGAGTCCGCCTTCCCCGCCCCGTCCCAGTCGCAGACCATCCCCGAGCTGATCAAGAGCGCCCTGAACGGCGTCGACGTCGACCTCCGCCCGCACCTGCTGAGCAACGTCGTCGTCACCGGCGCGTCCAGCCTACTGTACGGCTTCACCGATCGCCTGAACCAGGAGCTCATGGCGGCCTTCCCGGGCCCGCGCGTGCGCATCTCCGCCCCGGGGAACACCGCTGAGCGCCGGTTCGGGTCGTGGATTGGTGGCAGCATACTCGCCAGCTTGGGCACGTTTCACCAGATGTGGATCTCGAAGAAGGAATTCGACGAGCATGGGCCGAATATTGTCGAGAAACGCTGCAAGTAGGTTACTTCCTGCAGGGTCTTCGCGGGGGAATCGTGGTTTGGAACTGGGATCAAGACTATAGGACTATGAAGATGCTCAAAATGTCTATTAGATTATTGTCTGAATGAATAGTAATGCCTGCATGCGCCGGTTTTGCTCTGCCTGATCTCTAAATGGTATCTTCTATCTATCTGGAAATGTTATACCAGTCTATATCGTCAATTAGCACTGCTCGGCTGGGGAAAGCCATCAGCAATGCGCCCAAGCCCGTCATCCAGCCTGCCACTGCCATCCAGGGGCAGAGGCAGCGACGGGAGAGCCGTGATCAACGACCCTGTTTCGCCGTCGTCGTCGCCGTTGTCCTCGTCTCGCTCGTCGTGGCCACCCAGACTCAACTCGGCCACGCTCTCAGCCACGCTTTCGGCAGAGGTAGCCTCGGCGGACGGAAGAGGGATCCTCGGCGCATCGTCGCGGACGGGCTTTGGCTTCAGCGAGAAGATCGTGTTCAGCGGCTCCGGGTCGTCGTCCAGCCAGGTCATTTTGCTTGCGATGTCGTTGTTGGCAAGGGCTGCGTCGCGCCCGCCAGCGCCAGCGCCGCGGCTCTGGCGGCTGTTCGATGACTTCGCGCGGAATATGCTCAGCGGCCAGTCGATTGTTTTCTGCAGTGGTCGCCGCGGTCTTCGGGGCGTCTTCTCGCTGCCGACGGTGCTCTCCCACGCCTCGCCCACTCTGTCGGACCGCACGTGGTGCAGGACCTGGGCTTTCAGGTTATCCCGTCGCGTCGAGGCCGGGGTGGTTGTGCGCGTCGGCCTTGCGGGGGACACTGATGACCGTGATACGGTGTCTTGGTGCTTCCGCGGCACGCACAGCGCTTTCAAGTGCTCGAGCGAGATGCTGCGGCCTTTGAGCGGTCTCGAGGGAGCTGTCGCGGGCCGAGACTGGGTGTTCTCCGGCTTCGTACTGACATTCCCCTTTGCATGGGCTGGTTTTAGTAGCGTTTTGTTCAGGCTCTTCCTCTGAGGCTTGGGCGTGGGCGCGACCCCGGCGCCGCCCTCCCCAGCGTCAGCGCAGGACTTGCCGTGCCCATCTCTCCTCTCTTCGAGGTGATGCGGCTTGTTCGTGGTTCGTATGTTCGGGACGCTCTTCGCCGTCGCCCTCTGGCCCTTTTGTCGCCGCGAGACGGGCCGGCCACGCACTGCGTCGCGGAGGTCTGGGTCTCGGGGGAGTGGTTTGTCGGACTCCACGACAGTCACAGGGCGGTTGTTCTCGAGGAGTCGGCCGCCTTGGGATAGCTGGTTGGGCGGCTTCGCAACCGGTACCTATTTCACGTCAGTCAGACCATATTGCTGGTGTACGGCGATGCTGTCAACGGACCACACTCCTTCTGCTGGCGACTCCTACTCGCCGCTGCATCTCCACGACCGTCATGCCCAGTTTGACAAGCGCCGAGTCTAGTGACGCGCCTTTCCGGTGGAGTTTCCCGAACGCGGTATTCCAGCCCTCGATGTTGGCCATCATGGCGCCGCAGATAGCGTCCAGGTCGGTGGACGCGGTGCCGTCCTCACTGTCCAGCCGTGCAAGGTACTGCCAGAGCGCCCCGATGGCCTCTTTCCCCTTTTGTATGTCATTGACGGAGTCCTTGATCGCGACCGCAAACCGCTCGATCGCATGCTCGATCTGCTCGTTGTACTCGATCATCGCAAGCCGGAACCCGCGGTCATCCAGCATCTCGTCGAAGATGTCCAGGTTGCCGAGCGGCAGGCTGAGGTACTGGATGCGCGTGCGCACGTCCAGCTGGATGATCAGAAAATCCTCCGTGCTTCGCTCGATGAACTCGTCCAGCTCGTCCACGTAGCTCTGCAGTATCTGCAGGACCTCCGTCTCGGATTTCGCCAGCCCTCTGGCCAGCAGACACACGCCGAACGACATGTTGGATGTAAGCTTCCAGAACGGATGGTACCTAGACAGTCGGTGTCAATAAACAGCGAACATGTCGGATCAGCGTCAACTTGCCTCTCGCCCGGCCGTTGCCGCCATTTCCTCCCACAAAGCCGCTCGTACTCCCTCTTCTCCAGCAGATCCCTGCGCCGGCCCTGCGCATCCAGCTCAACCACCCACCGGCCGCCGTCCTCGTCGCCCGCCTCGCGAATCGACTCTTCGAAGGGGCCCTGCAGCTGGGGGATCGGGTGACGCGGGAGCTGGCTGCGCTGCGACGCGCTCGGCGACACGGGGCGCTGGCGCTGGCTGTCGACGCTGCTTGCATCGGTGGTGGGCGTGGCTAGCCCGGTGGGCATGGGGGTCATGATTGCGGGTTTCGCGGGCTGTCTGGCTCGCGACACAGATCGGACTCGCAGAATAGTAGCAGGTCTCGCAGGCGCCTTTTGTCCACAGAACGAGGTCGTGCTACCAGGTGTGCTTCGCTTCCCAGGCCAGTTGCCAATTGCCTCACGTGTTCAGCGTCCATCGGCGTGGATTGGATTAGCCCATGGCGGGATCGCGGCGGAGGACAAACACTGGGTCAAACGGGCTGGAGGACACTGCGCGATAGACGCGGGCTGGACACGCATAACAAACTATATACAGCGATATATAGCGAGGAGAGTGTTTCGAGAGGAAGATAAGGAGTAAAGAAACCCCGTGCTATAAATTCTTGGGTCCACCCACGACTGCCGAGATGAATTATGGAGAATAGCCGATCTGATTGATATTGTACAGGAACAAGAGTGTACAAAATACTTTACCAAGTGCTACAGTAACTCACAACTCTCAAGTCCCCTCGTCAGCTGTGAAGACAGGGTCCCAGAAATTCGTCGGCAGCGACAAGTCCAGAAAGTCCCCGAACAGCATGTCTATGTCCGCAAACCCGTCATGTCCTGGTTCCTGCGTGCCGGCTGCCAGAGTCTCGAATGGCTCAAGCGCAGGATTATCTTGTATAGCAGCAGCGGTTGGAATGTCATTGAAGCCACGATGATCCTCGCTGCCAGCGGCCACGCCACTGGAATTGTAGGCTGGGACTGGCGCCGACTCGCTCCCCGGATTCTGTTGCCTCTCTTCAGGGCGCGCAAGTTGTTCAAGTCTCGTGTCTATCTGGTGCAGTGCCTTCTGCCCGAGTCGCGCCATTGCCTCCGCGGAAAACCAGTACGTACTCAGCTCTTCTAATAGAGAGCAGCAGTTCGCTATGTCAGCCTTCGCTCGGTTAAAATGCGTGATGAGCTTGCTCGAGCGGAATTGTTGGTAAGAGACGCCCATGGAAAGCGTCACGGCGTAGGGAACGACCGGTAATGGAGGTAAGTCGTGTCCGCATTCAGACGCGACGATCGAGTGTATTCGGACAGCCGCAAGGCCCTGGCGAATATACGACGGTTTAGACGCATCGGGGCGTTCCGACAAATTGGACCGGCACGAGAGAATACTAACAGCATGA
>RAQS01000131.1:0-45267 GCA_003698115.1 Aspergillus sp. HF37
CTGAGTTGGAGCGAAGTATGGAGGAAGATTGGATTATAGAAGAGAGATGGAGGGAGGGAGAGGAAGAAAAAGAAGAGGAAGATGTGTTTGTAGACGATTTCCCTATTAGGCAGTGAGTGAATACAGCTCTGATATACAGGTCCAAGCATTCACTCTGTAGAAAGTACATATATACAAGCAACAACCTTAGCACCCACTCATCCCATCCATCAATCAACTATCCTTATTACTCCCCGGCAGACTCTGCTCCAACATAACCGCATAATACTTGCCCTCCTCGGAGGTATCATGATACGGCCCCGCCGCGAGAATCGCCCTGTCCCGTCAGCAACTTAACAGTACCAAGTAACACAAGTACAGCCAGAAAAAGAAGGAGATGCCTACCACCCCGAATACTTGGGCATGTTGAAAATCTCCGTAAACGCCTTGAGGATGCGCAGCGGCAGCTCCAGGATCGACGGCAGCTCCGGGCCAGGCCCCGTGATCGGGAGGCCCTGCTTGTTGACCGGCAGGTACACCAGCTCCGACGCGTTCTGCGGGTTGCGGGCTTCCTGGAAGATGAGGAGGCGGCGCGGTGGGGGCTGTGGAGGGCTGTTGGTGGCGGTGGTGGTAGTTGGGGGCATGGTGGGAGGGAGTTGGATGAGGTTCGTCGATCGGTGGGGAGAGAGAGACAAGATGGTATGGACGAGACAAGATGAGGCTTGATAAGAACTTCCATACAAAATATCAACAGGGTATCGACCTATGTACACTACTACACCGAGCCTACTAAATAGTACACTGCACTATGTGTCCAACTCCCCCTCCAGCACCCGCCGCGCCGCGTCTAGTCGCCGTCGCAACACTCGCACTGTCTTCTCGTCCGCCTCGTCCCTGCCCGCCTGCGCCTGCAGCTCCATGCACACATTCCCCAGGCTCTGGAACAGCTGCTCCAGCGCCCGGCTGTCGTCGTTGTTCAGCCCGGACTTCTCCGAGTCGGGATGCGGGCTGGACGCTTGCACCGTCGACACGAACGACGATGCAAATGCGGTCGGCGTCGCGGATCCCGTCGATGTCGACGCGGCGGACCATGAGGCGCCGTTCGTATTCTCGCCCCGACTCGGACTCCCCTGGCGCGATCGCCCGCGCGGCGTTCCCCTGCCAACCTCAGTTTCCTCGTCTGAGTCGCTGTAATGGTCGCGGTTGCGCAGTTCTGTAGATGTCATTAGATAAGAAGTCAATAACTCTCTCAGGCGGACCTACCGTCATTAAACCTCCGGTCCCAGTAGAGAACGCTCTCGATATCATCCTCGCGCTCTCCTTCTGTCGCCGTCGCAAACGAGGCCATTGAGGACTGTGAATCTGTACTATTCGACCGCGAAGGGCGCACAGACGGGCGATCGTGGGTCGGCCGTGTCGTCTCGTTCGATCCCGTCGAACTGGCGCTCGGTTGTCGCAGCCGAGCCTGCGCATAGTTCCCAAGCGCGCTGTGCAGGATGAAATGCTCGTAGTCGAATGCGTCTTCCCGCTCTTCGTGCGGTGTAGCCTCGTTGCTACTGGGTACCGGCGGAAACGCCTCCAGCGTGTCGTCCAATGCCTCTTCCACCATTTCATCCCCCGAGCCACCACCTTCGTTGTGCTCGCCCTCCTCCGCGTCCTCGTAAAGGCTCTCCATGACGGACTGCGAGTCGTCGTCCACCTCGGTCACTACGGAGCTCACCTCGGTCTTTCTCGCTGGATCGGCCGGCTCCTTTATCTCGATTTCAGCGTCTTGCACGGCATGCTCATCGAGCGTCGGCGTCTCACTCCGGACAGCCTCTTGAGCAGACCCGACGTCTGCCCTGGAATTCATGCTGCGAATGCCCTTGTACGCCATGTCGTTGTCATACCAGTTGTTCTCCGACGACAATGGGCTCGGCGTCCGCAAGCTCAGGAAACTGCGCCGGCGCAATCCGTCCTCTTGGGCTTTGACCTTGAGCGTCGAGATTTTGATGTGGAGGCCCTTCATCTGGTCCTGGAGATCGCGCACTTGAAGCTGCGACTGCGTGCGGCTCGGTGGCCCCGACAGCGGATAGACCGAGTTGAACTCCTCGACACTGGAGATCTTGCCATCATTGTCATCCTCTGAAATGCCCAGTCCCTGTGCATCAGAAGTATCCTCCTCCTCCTGAACAGCAGGAGGACTCGCCTTCTCCGCAGCCGGCTGCATCGACGAGACGGGCGCCCGGTGTGTGAGATAAGCCCTCGTCGGCTCGTAGTGAAACGTTCTTTCGTCGTTGTGGAAGTTCGGTATCGTAGTCGACCCCATCGCGCTCATGGACCGCGAGAGGTTGGGTTCGGGTTCGGAGGGAACAAGCGGCTGCGTCGCCGCGGACAGGTTTAGATCGCTGTACACCCTGGAATGCCGATTGCTCGATGTATCTTGCGCGGACCCGTACGTAGGACGCGGACGAAGAGCCGCAGACGCCTTGCGATCGCTGCGGGATATAGACCGATAAAGCCCGCCCACCGGCTGACCGAGGCCCAGGGGGTGCGTACCGGCGGACGGCGAAGGTGACGGCGACGGAGTCAGTCGTACCGATGAGCGCGCCTTGGTTAGATTGCCTTCCATGAGCTAGTACACTGGTCAGTCCGCGGCCACAACACAAGCTTCACCTCTCAACGCACCGTGAGCCGTTTCTTCGCATTGTCCAGAATCCGCTCTGCCTCGCTGCTCAGGATCGCAGACGAGAACTCTTCGCCGGGGCCGCCCTCTTCCGCAACTCGCGCCATTTTCTTATCCGTATTTGACCGCGCACCGTCGCCCTCGCCCCTTGAAATGGCTTCACGGCCTTGATTCACCCCAGGGGGATTCACACCGCCACCATCACGAGAGGCTGCATACCCATTCTGCGCCTTCGCCGCATCCCGACCACTTGCCCCGTTGACTGTCGAGCCAGAGCTACTCCACGCCGCGTTTGTATGTCCATTTCCCTTGATCTGACCTGGCGACAAGCTCCCGGGGAACCCTCCCAGTCGCGGCGACGGCACCTCCTCCTCCCCGATATCCGACAGCCGACGACTGGCCGTATCGAGGCCCTCGTGCAGCCACGTGTGGCGCGGGAAGTTCTTCTGCACCCGACTGTACGGCTGGCCGGGGACGCCAGCGCCGTCCGAACCGTTCGACAGTCGCATTCCGTAGGACGCCTGCAGATGCGACGACAGCGAGGGGAGCTTGAGCGGCGGCGACGGGGTGGAGGATTCGCGCTCGCCGTCGTCGCACGGCAGGATCATATCTGGGTTCGTTAGGGTCGGCGACGGGGGAATTGGCGGTGGGGGCCCGCGGTCGGTTTCGGAGTCGCTGGTGGTCCTGGGCCTGGTCCTGGTCCCCGGTGTTGTCGCGGCGCGACTGTGCTCTGGGACCGCCATGCTGGTGTGTCACGCGGATATCGCGATGAAATGAGCGTGTTGTCGTCGGTGTCTCACTGGCCTTGCGATTGGTTCAGGCCATTTGATTAAAATTAGCGGGCTGGCTAGGGGGTCAGGCCCTGGGAGGGAAATATTCAAGTCGTCGCGGCAGAAAGGATGGATTAAATTAAATTAGAGCAACTAGAATGAAACAGGAAAAGATAGGCGTGAATTAACCACACGGAAACGAGCGAAGAAACGAGGGTCTTTCTTGGGTTGGCCATGGAGGAAGAAGAAACGGTGAGAAAAGAGAGAGAGAGCTGTAGATCACGGGATGACTGATCACTCTATGTATTCTGGAGTATATTTTCCATTCATCTGTCAACTGTCAACTGTCAACCCATACGCTTAAATTCAATCTGGCATTCATGCTCCTGCAAGTCCAGTCAGCATCTAAATCAAACAACGTCCAGGAAACACCTACTCGCATGCCACTGCTGCGCTCATCATAGAAGACCTCGAACCTGCTGGTTATCCCAGGCGACACAACGCCGAAATCGCCTCTGGGCTCTGTTGTGTACCGGCGGTAGAGTGTCGCCAGAAGTGTGTTCATTTCCGCCATGGCCAGACTGTCCAAAGTGAGTCAGTAAGTGTGTCTGTCATTGCTTCTCCAGGGGGCTTACTGCATCCCAATGCACATCCGTCCACCGCTAGAAAAGGCCCAGTACACTTTCTTCATTGCCGCCAGGTCCTCCTCGGGAGAATCGATCCAGCGGTCCGGATTAAACGACAACGGATCCTTGAACACGTCTGGATGCCGGTGCAGAGAATACGGCGAGAGCGAAACGGTAGTACGCGCGGGAATCAGATATCCATCGATCGTTGCTGGTTTAGCAGAGGATCGCGGTTCTGACGCAGGCAGCGGCGCGTACAGTCTCAGCGTTTCTTTAAGAACGGCGTCGACATACTCCAGCTTGTCGGCTGCCTCTGCCCGCGGGATTCCATTCGCATCGAGATCGTCTTCGGAAAGACCCTGAACCTCGCGGATCAGTTTCTCCTGGAAACCCCTATGTTGAGGGCGCGAAAGAGCCCAGATGGCGAACATCAGAGTATCACTGGTGGTATCGGTACCGCCGTCGAGCTCGTCTGCGCATTCAGACGCAATATCAAGGTCGTCCAAGCCGCCCGCCCCGGCCTCGGTGAGATGGTGTCTCCATAGTTTCGCGATAACAGACGACCCGGACTGTTCCGCTCGCTCCTCGGGCGACGCGTTCGAGAAATTCTGGAAAGCCTCCATGGCGTGGCGCTTGATGCCGGTGTAGGGAATTGGCGGCTGCAACGGGTACAGCGGGCGAGCGATAGAGCGCAGAATCCCCGTCCGCGAGTAAAGCCACGCCGTGAATCGGGGGAGATGCACCGTATACCACGCAAGCCTGCGACTGCCAGGGGCCATGACATCGTGCAGGAGGGCCCGGTCCTTCTCCACGCCGTCCAGACATGCCGTCTTGCCGAAATCGCCGTAGAGAAACTCCGTGATGTTATCCAGGGAATAGTAGTGTAGGGTAGAGAAAGTGTCGGTCCGGCGACCCTCCCTTTCCAAAAGGTCGATATACCTTCCAGCCTTAGCCTCGATCATCCGCGCGTTTTCTCCTCGCATCATCACCGATTTGGCGTAAGCATGCGCAACGAGCTTCTTCCGCCCAGCGTGCTGTTTCGCCGAATTGAACGAGAACATATTCAGACGCCCATATGCCGAGAACATATGGTAGAAGTCCGTTCTCTCGAAGCCACTGCCGGCCCCGTATATCGCTCGCAGCGCCGACAGACTGTTAAAAGCCACTTCGTCCGGGCCCACGCGTACGACCGGTCCGTAGTCTTCGTGCAATGCGTTGATCTTGCGGGTTCGCGAGCCCTTGTAGTCTTCGTATGCAAGCCTCCATTTCGTTAGGGCAAAGGACTTGGGACCTGGGATCCGCGCTAAGGGAGTCAAGAATAGAGAATAGCAGATACGATGGATCAACAGAGCTACGCCGATTGTAGCAATGGCGGCAATCGACATGGACATTATGCTGGCAGACGGCGCGACAGCAAGAGACCTGGTTAGATTGAGTCAATTACTCTTTTATTTCCGCTGGAATCATGAGAGAACGAGACTTACTTGAACTAGCAGCAGGGACTGGCAGTGTTGTAGAGAGCATGTAGCATGTAGGCGATATTTATAGGTTTAATGCAGGATGGAGTATAGTAGATAGGGCAACAGCCAGCGAACTACGGATCACACAATGCTGGAGCAGCGAGGATAGCCGACACTCGGGGATTCACCAATTCTCCCCGGAAAGTAGCTCGTGTGGTTTACCGGTATTGATTGGAGCTTATGGACTTTATTACAAATGGAGTGAACAGAATAGGCGGAACAGTTCCTCGTTTAAGCCAATCTATCGCATCTTCTCCAACAGCAGCTTCGCTCCGCTGGGCGCTGGCCCTGCTTTCTTGCCCTCCTTTTCGCTCCCCGACTGGGCCACTTCCTCCAATGCCCCCTTGTTCTTCTTCAGCGTCTTCAGCAGCTCGCCTCGCTTCTCAAACTCCTCCGACTCCGCCAGCGCCACGATGACGAACGTGTTGGATCCTGTGGCCCACGAGACGACCTCTTCCTTGATCTGCTCATACAGCAACGAGTGGAAGTTGAGCGGGGGCTGGACCTTCTCCACGACCTTCTCTGCGCTGTTGAACCGCCCTCCCTGCACAAGGGACTTCAGCAGCCGGCCCACAAACGGCGAGTCCTTGACGTCGGCCTTGGATTTGGCGGCGACGGCAACGGCCGAGAGGGCCCCGTTCTTGTCGCCGTCGCTGTCAAACAGCACCTCGGCCAAAAACTGGCACCCGAAGCTCGTCTGCAGGAGGGCCTCCGCGCTGGCGGCGATGAAGTCCAGCAATGTCTGCGACGCGGCCTTGACCAGCTCCTGACGTCGGGCGGTCGGGTCTTTCTTGGACGTTTCTTTTCTGACCTCGCGGATCTCCTTTAGCAGCTCCTGGTCAGTCTCCGGTAGGAGCCATTTGACCCGATCTCCCACGAATGGGAATAATATGGGTATCCGCGCGGTCAGGTCCGTCACCTGGTAGAGTAGGTCTTCGTTCCGCGCCTCGTCTTCAGCACCTTGGCTCAGGAGCTCCGAGAGGATCATCTTCGCAGTAAGCTTGGTGTCGTCAACCACCTCGTACGCCGCCAGGAGAACCATGTGCCCGTGGACGTCACCAGACATCAACTTGACTGTATCCCTGTAGAACCGTAGCAGTAGTTTACGGTCCTTGGCATTGGAATATGCCAGACTCAGACTCATGACCCGCGCTCCAGACTTGGTGAATGCCAGATTCTTGGCGAGATCCCCTTCTTCATCGCCCTTGAGCAGCTCAATAAACTCCGTAGCCTCGGTGCTGCCAGGTTTGGTGCTTAGGAAATACTGCAGCATGGCATCATGCAGCATGGTAAACCCCGTATTCCGCTTCTGCACCAGCTGGTTGATCAGCTCATGCAAGAAGCGCATCGTCGGCCCCCTCTTTTCGGGACTCTCCTGCAGAATCTTGGCGAGGTCCGCCGACGGTGGCGCCCCGTTATTGTCCTTGAATATCACAAACTCCGGGCCATACCATTCGAGAAGAAGATTGGCCTTCTGATCTTTCGTCGCAACCATTCGATAGATATCGTCGAGGATCCAGGATGCCTCAGGGTGACGGATGAGGCGCTTGACATGGCCATAAAACTCCGGGATGACCATATCGCGCACCTCGACATCCCCGTGCTCAATCAACTTCCCGACCAAAAACTTGGCGTATCGGCTCTGCGCCAGCTCTTTGTAGCTTCCTTGCAGCTCCAGCGCGATCTGCTTCCGTTGTTCCAGGTTCGCATACTTCAGCGCCGTCTGGATTACGCGAACGGAGTCGTGCTTGAACACAAAATCCTTCACTCGTCCGGTGATGAGGCTGAAGAGCTCGGAAGTAAGCTGCTTCCGCTCCTCCAGCGGCACATGGGACTTTCGGCGCAAACGCTCCCACAGCTTCTTGGTGCGCGAGATCATGTCTGCGTTCGGTTTCGACGCTTTGCGTTCCTGTTGAGCCACTTTTTGCTTAGCGTGGGATTCGCGAGAAGCGGTTCCTAGCAGGGAGCACAATTAGCTGCAATTCAACCACTGACAAGGTGAATATCGTACCTTTCGCATCGTCGGACTTTTTGCCTGACTTTTCTCCTGTTTTGCGTTTCTTTTCGGGTTTGCTCTTCTCTTCCTCATCATCCTCGCTCCCTTCCTTATCGCTCACGCTATCCATATCAATGTCTCCCTCCTGGTCATCGTCCGCAGACCCGTCCTCGGAGAGTTCGTCAATATCGAAATCGTCCTCCTCTTCAGACTCCTCTTGCTGGACCTGCTTCTTCCCGCTCTTCTTATCGGCCTTTGCCGGCTTTGTATCCTTCTTCGGCTGCGGCCGAGGAGCAGTCTTTCCGGCCTTTCCAGCTTTTGCCGGAGCAGATCCCTGCTTGACTTTTGTCCGCTTGCCCTTTTGTTCGTCCGCAGCGTCCACACGACGCTTGACACCGACCATGGTGGGATTTTCCAACGGCTGGGATTGATTGAATAGTAGTAGTAGCTGCGGAGGAAAATTGTTTGGGGCGGGCCGATTTTTTTGGTCGGTTTGCAGTGTTTGCAGGTCATATCTTATCAACCTATCAACTATTAATTCTCTATCTACTCCGGAGTACGTATGGAGAATAGAGTACTACTGTACAGAGCACTCCATTCCGCCCCCTGGTTTTGGTCGATGTAAGAGCAGCAGCTCATACATTACGTAGTAGTTAAAGCGACCAGCCACTGAGCTGCGTTTTGACATTGATTGGGAATACAAAGGAGCCGTATTCTCTGGAGTGCTATGGGATGGATGTTCTTGTCGAGATATGTGAAAGTAGTACGTACTACTAGTACTACGCAGCTAGTAGTGAGTATAGAAAAAAACGACCACTTTTTCCACTGCAAAGATATGGATATCAATGCGGCAGTTAGGCGGTATCTCTAGATCCGGTTCAATCGCCAAACGATCTCATGGGATACAGAAACGCCGAGTCTTACAGTAGTAATAACGACAAATTAGTAGATAATATGCCAGGCATCAGTGCTTGTTATGGAAAATGCTGACCGACTTGCTGTGAATGTATTTTCTCGGCTCCGCAGAAGTTGGACGACCCAGTTTATGGCTGTTCTCAATGACTTTACCATAATCAAATTTCTCTGACGCTTCGGAAACGATGGAAGTACGACTTGTAAACAAAGGACTTGACATAGCATGACCGATCGTGGCCATCGACTCATTTATCAAGCTGATTGTTTCCCGAGAGCGCCTGCATCCGTTCATGAAAAGCAACATTCGCCGCCAACTTGCCAACCGGCCTCGTGACGTCCGCCTTGTCGGTAAAGCGTGCATCCGGCTCTCCCTCGAATGCAGTCTGAGGCCGAAATATCCAATTCCTGCCCGTTCGAAGGCATCGATCCTGCAGTTGGCTCGCACTGAGGCTGATCATGCCCTTCCAGAAGTCGCCTTCTCCTCCTGTAACCACGCCAGCACGCTCAAGCCTTAAAACAGCGCCAGCGACCCAGTCCTGGCAGTTTCCTCTCCCAAATTCAGGAATGTTAGACACGTCTCTTCCGAATGCAGATAGTAGGTTGGTGATGTGATCTTCGCTCCGAGGAGAGAGAGGCGAGCATGCACCGGACCCTTAAGACAGGATCATCAAGCAACTGTGTTCGAGGCTATCCCTTCGTGCGCGCAAAATGGACCCCGAATCTATTTTCTCCACTTCAGAATCCATTCTTTATCAGACGGTACGAGGCATGAAGCGGCACAAGATCGTTTTCACCCATGGAGATCTGCACCCGGAGAACATCATCATTCGGCCTGATAGGACGGTCGTCATTCTAGACTGGGGCTTGGCGGGTTATTGGCCGGAGTACTGGGAATTTTATCGAGCGATGTTCAATCCTCCATGGTGACCGTCTTGGGATCGAGAGGTAGAGAAGTTTATTCCACCTTACTATGTTGAGCGAAGTATGATGCGGAATCATATGGTATTGAACGCCAGCTGCCATGGTGTGCGATCAGAATACAAAGCAGAAGCAGGTGCAAACCATGAGCAACTTGTTCTTTCTATTATCTCCAGAGATAGAACCTTCCTTTACAAGCAAACTCTCGACCAGGCATACCTGATGGTCCCTTTTAAACAGGTACGTAATGGAGATGGGAACTTCTACTAATCAATTTCCCAGATTAGTGAAGTAGTGACATGAGCCAGCAATTCAACAAGAAAACAGACGTCAACATCCGCTGTGACGATAACGCTATGCAACATAACCTCAGCCTTGCTACCCAAACAACAGATTCCCAGTTATCGAACACCAAATCCCGGACGCCGACTAAGTCTAAACATAACAGTTCTGGGCATGCACTTCATGGTTCCTCAGCCTCGCCAACGTGGATTTTAGGCTTCATCGCCCCCAGTTCCGAGCCCCCACCGCTCTGTCCTCGTTTCCTCCCCGGAAGACGGAAGCCAAGATGCGACTGCGACGACTTGGGCGAAGAGTCGGAGGTCTGGTGATCGCTCGAGAAATCGCCGAATCGCGACAGTAGGCCCTTCTTCTTCGGCTTGGCCTCGTCTTCGAGTCCCACGTCTTCGAAGCATTCCTCCTCCTTGGAGTCGGGCTTCTCGACGCTGCCCACGTGCATTGTAGAAGGGGATGTGACGCGCGACACGCGAGAGTCGAGTGACGTGCGTGATGGCATGGTGTCAGTGTAGCTCACGGGGGAGCGGGCAGAGATATCCTAAAGCCAATGCAGACATGATCAGCTCTCCAGGTCATGGAAGATCTTCCTTGAGATGGAGACCCACAAATGATCGACGGTAAGAGTCGAAAGACTCGCGGGATATCGAGAAGGGCTCGTTCTCATTGACGAGGTTTCGATGGTTCGACGACCATGCTGAGCCTGGATACCGGCGCCAGAAGCTGGGCTTCTCGGGCGGGGAGGGCTGTGCACCGTTTCTTAGCCAATGGGTTCAAGCAATGCCCAGGTCGGTCCCATTGCGAGATGAGAGCATACCGGAAGGTAGACGCCGTTGTCATCGACCACTGCATGGAAGGAGGTTGGCCGTCTGATTCTCATGTCGCAGGCAAATACGAGGACAACGGGTTAGGCACGGAGCATACCGCTCAATTTATACTCGTCGGGCGGATTGTCGTTGCTCTCCTTCACAGACAACGGACTCGGCGGGTTGCCATCCGACGAGGGACGGTTGCTGTCGCTGCCGTTACCGGCTTCCCCGCCATTGAGGCCCGCAGACCTCTTGGTAAGGAAGTTGCGGAAAGGTGTCATGGTAGAGATGAACAGGAAAGGCACAAGATAGGCCGACGTATCTCTTGAAGCGAATTGAAGAGGCAGCCTTGGGCAATTGAAGTGGAATGTGGAGAGTAGGAGCAGGTGGTGGTTGCTCCTTCAGTCGGTGTCACATGATCCTACACAGTGATGTCATCACAGACAACGGCTAAACTAGTCGATTCATTATTTTCGGCAATTCTAGGTTGCTTGGGGTTGTACGGAAATGTACAGAAATTGTGTTGTGTTATATTCAAATTGCCTTTTTTCTGGGTAATCTGTCATGGATAGCCTAGCGGGAGACCAGCCACCAAGCCGGCAACCTTGCTTCGGCGCAAGCCAGCGAGCCCGGTGCCTGGTACGAATCCTGGGGTCGTCGCTACACTCGTGCGAGTAGTCCGCGATGCTGTTCGGCGTTAAGCAATGGAAGTGACCCTTGAGGGAAGCAATTCTGCAGAGACTCTTCCACCCTGGGATGGCGTCACCAGATTACACCGTCTCGTTACAGGGAAGCCGGCTGTTGGGCTGGGCCACTGTTTTTTGTTGTTTTTGGTTGTGGTTGTGGTTGACGTGCCGGGTTCGAGTCACGCTTTCCATTTTCTTTTTTATTATTATCCTGCCGCACTCTGCTACTTCTCGTCTCTTATTCCAGCTTATTACTTATCTATTCTACTTGATTGTTTAACTGATTTGAGTATACTTGTTCTTAAGAGCTCTACATGTTACAGCTAGAAGGAAACAACCATAGAATGAATGCAAATGGAAAGCGTGACGCGATGGGCATGATCCTTGCCTCGCTCCTTCCTTCATGTTGGATGCGAGTGACTCTCCATGGCTTCCTGTTTCACCTCTCAGATCACCATCCATGCTTTCACTCCTTATGTTTATTGTCGCCCTTCTGAATCGTTATTGACTTGAGCAACTGCGATACTCCTTCAAGTCCGAATTATACTCGGCAGCTCTCAGAAGGATTGGGATTTCTGCGTCCAGGACATAAGAAATGCGACCATCCAGCATGCGGTTTTGGGTTGACTGGGCCCTGTGGCAGAAGCTGTCCATTGTAAGACGTTGCTCCAAGGACATGCTGAGAAACCTGCTGACAATCCACCCAACAGGTGCTCGCACTTCTCATAGTAAAGTCGCCTCCCATATAACCAGTCCGTCCACTGACGATGCAAGGCTGTCGTACTCGTCTATTCGTTCGGCATCCTTATTTATAACAGACGGCGAACCAAGAAGCATGCCGAGGAAGAAGAGAGCGAAAAGGCCGAGCAGGAATCTGAGCTGCATCCGATCGTGACCCATTCCAGCGAGATACCGTTCGGCGCCAGGGCCCTTGAGAGAGGCGTCCAGGTCGAGGGAATCTGGATCTCGAACAACAGCACGCCAGTTCCAAGTCCGCACAAGCCAAGTACCCCTGTTTGTGCTCAGTCCCCCAACCCGAGCAGCGACTCGCTCTTGAAACAGGCGCCGATGGATGTCACGAGCGACGACCATAAACCCAGCTTTGCCGTCCCACCGCCTCCCACGAATAGCCCAGAGCCTCCATGTAGTGAGAACCCGCGCATTCCACAGGTAAAGATCGAGGATCCCATCGTCAACAACGGACCCGATCGTCCCTGTCCCACCCTGTCCCGCGTGGATCAGTACCCGCATTTGGTTGCCACGGTATGCAATGGGTCGCCAGTCGCAGATGAGCTGGATATGCATCCTGCCAAAAGAGTGCGCACCTCGTGGATGCCCAGAACCCCAGATAAGCGCAGGTCGGCAATAGAGAGTAAGTCCTCGAGGCACAGTTTCATCGTTAATATGGGCTCCATGTGAGGAACTGATCATATTCTCAAACTCCAGGAAGAAAGCGTCAGCATTCATCCGAAGAATTCAGGCGTCGAATCAGCAAGCTATTTGACGACAATGCCCAGACACCATCGGTGGAGGCACTTCAGCTCAACCCATTCCACCCGGCTTCTGCGAACGACATGAGACAGTCGAGCTTTGGTCCCCCTCCGCCGGTATAAATAACTTCATTGCGGTCGTTCCCAGACAACATGACCTTGCGGCTTTCGTATACGGTCACAGTCGCTTGCTGCAGGCGTGATGGCTAGGACAAATGTCCGACTGGAAACCGAGGAGTGTGACTTGCAGTGGCCAAACTGTGCTAGACTTGGGTTGTTGGACATCATTCGCCTGATGGCATGTACGTGTTGCTGCAGGTGCCTTATTGAGACATGTTACCTTGCAGTTTGGTGGTTGTTTTGGCTTTAGCGCCGTTTGATGGCAGCAGACTGTTCGTTACTCAAAGACGTTAGCATACTTTATGTGTGGAATTGGACCATGGTTATTATTGCCTGATCAATTGCCGGGATAGAGCCCAGACAGTAGTTGTTAGCAGAGAATTGAGGCTATTCGTTAATCCGTACTCCGCCTTAGGCAACACTTGGCGGTACACGTGACCTCGTGATCCGACGCGACGAGAGCGAGGCCAGTGACTCGACAATATCAACTCTTGCCACATCGTCCCGTCGACGTACTCATTCGTGCTTTTATAACTTTCTCCTGCATTCCAAGAACTAAGAGAAAACTACCTCTTTAATTGCTCAGAGCACAAACCTATACAGGAACCTTCCTCTCATTAAGACGCGCACTTTCGCGTTGAGCCGCTGGTGTATCCTCTCTAGCCAGGCCGTGCCAGCAGTGACACGCAAAGACGTGGGATATGACGGCCGATATGGATACTCAGAATGAAAATGATGAAAACGGGCTCCCGGGTCCTGGAGCACCCACACCCCTTTCTTCGCTGGAGGTAAGAATCAACACGCCCAGGACAAGCAGCTCAAGATGAATTCGGTCCGTTTGTGAAGTGCTCTAATATTCTATGCAGGGTGTCGCCGGTCTAACTGGCAGAGATATCAAGCTCTTTGTTGATGCCGGTTATCATACCGTCGAGTCCATTGCGTATACGTACGTCCTCTCCCGGTCCATTATACGTTCCCGATTCTACCGTGCCATCGATACTGATTCAAGTGTTTTAGGCCAAAACGTTTGCTGGAACAGATCAAAGGTATCTCGGAGCAGAAAGCGACCAAAATACTGGTTGAAGGTGAGTCGTCCAACCATCGGTTTGCAGCGGTTGCGGATCGAATTATTCTGACTCGTTGTCTACCAGCCGCGAAACTCGTACCCATGGGATTCACAACGGCCACTGAGATGCATGCCCGAAGGAGCGAACTTATATCGATCACAACCGGATCCAAGCAGCTGGATACGCTGCTCGGCGGTGGTATTGAAACGGGCTCGATCACGGAGATATTCGGAGAGTTCCGGACGGGGAAGAGTCAATTATGCCACACGCTGGCGGTAACTTGCCAGTTGCCCTTCGACATGGGTGGAGGAGAAGGAAAGTGCCTCTACATAGACACCGAGGGGACGTTCCGCCCAGTGCGTTTACTGGCTGTCGCTCAGCGCTTTGGACTGGTTGGCGAGGAGGTGTTGGACAATGTGGCCTATGCCCGGGCTTATAATTCCGACCACCAGCTCCAACTGCTGAATCAGGCCTCCCAGATGATGTGCGAAACGCGCTTTTCCCTCCTTATTGTCGACTCCGCGACTTCGCTATATCGGACGGATTTCAATGGGCGCGGTGAATTGTCGTCTCGCCAGACGCATCTTGCCAAGTTCATGCGGACTCTGCAACGCCTAGCGGACGAGTTTGGCATTGCGGTCGTCATCACGAACCAGGTCGTCGCTCAGGTCGACGGTGGCCCGAGTGCCATGTTCAACCCTGATCCCAAGAAACCGATTGGAGGAAATATCATCGCTCACGCCAGCACGACTAGACTGAGTCTCAAGAAAGGACGGGGAGAGACTCGGGTTTGCAAGATCTATGACAGCCCATGTCTTCCTGAGAGCGACGGCCTCTTCGCCATCAACGAGGATGGAATCGGAGATCCCAGCCCCAAGGACATGGAGAATGATTAGCCGACCAGTTCGATACGGCCTGGGGTGTCGCGGAGTTTGTTAGCACAAATATCTTTTAGCATTGATGCGGCATGTGGGATACAAAAAGGGCTTTAATCCAGTCATGTGGTTACGATTATGTGTTTGGCGCTGTTTATCAAATATGAGAGTTTCCATTAAAATAGCTAGTTGTTGCTAGAGAAAACAAAGAGTTGGTATTCTGCCGGCAGAGCTGAACGTGCGGTCTCCGATTGTATGGAAAATAGCCCAATGCGACAGGCGGTGGAAAGGCGGTGAATAGCTGGTCTCTCTGCCTTTCCGTAAAAGCTTCTGCTGCAATGCCTCTCTCCTCCTGCCACCCTGCCCAATTGCACCGACAGTCGGCCATGGGACTGTGAAATTTCTCGCATCTGTGACAGTCTCTTTTAGCCCACCATGGTGAAGGCTTACAAGGACACCAGGGTCGATCTCCGACCGTACTCGTCCAACACCGTCGTCAATATCTCAACGCCTTCAGCAACACAAGAGAGCAACGCGCAGCGCCGAACCCGCTTCTCCGTGTCGTCCGTCACGAACCACGAAGAGCCCGTCGCGAAGGACGATGACGAATTTTGCAGACGATATTTGGCAACCCAGGGATCTATCTACTTCCGAAAACGCAGGGTCTATCCGCGATCGTTCCTGTGGAGGGTGGTCAACGACAGCAAGGTTTTGGAGGTTCAGTGCGCAGACCTCACCAAGAGCGGTATCGATCATAATGAGTACAACATCACGCTGCGTCTGAATTTCCAGGAGGAGATTCTCCCTGCCGGTGTTGGTTTCGCGGACCTGGAGGATCATGACATTCTGAATGTCTTTGTGATTACAGCCTCCAAGCAGTTGCATACCTTGACCTTGCGTCTGGAGTGGCTTCGAAGGAAAGCTGCGATTGACGAGAATGTGTCCGACTGGTGGAAGTCGTGCACTCCCGCGCCGTTGTCCTTCTCCCACCCCCATCGGCTTCATGCGAGCAGTCCGCTGGAGCTGTTCATCTCCCTCGATAACGGCTCGCTCCTGCGATTAACCAGGCGGTCTGGTGATGACGGTACTTACCCTGTTTCTGTTTTGGTGTTTGAGTCAATCGCTAATGATATTGTTTTTGAAGGCTCGGCCTGGTCTCCCCTTACCTTCGACGAGAGAACCTGGGGTTCATCGATTCGCAGTTTGGTCAGGTGGAACGCACAGCCTTCGATTAAGTACGGAGGGCGAAATATTGACCAAAATGCGGCGAATGCGATTGTCACTACATCCGACCAGACATACGTCTTCGCGGCCTGCTTAAACCACACCCTGAAGATTTGGAACCTTGCCACCAATAAGCTCGTCGCTACGAAGGATCTGTTAGATCGGCCGATGCAGGAGGGCGAATCAATGCCGTACTCGCTGAATCCTTCGGAAACATCGTTTATTCGTGTGTTCAACGCTGAGAGGGCGTTGGACGGAGGGTATCGCTACTACATCGTTACGTATTCTCCTTGCGACAATGGCTGCTTCAAATTCTGGGCTGTGAAGGGTGGCCTTACGTCGCAGCTGGTAATTGAAGATCTCTTTCCCGATGATGTCCTCAGGCCGTTGGATCCCGACACAACAGGGAACATGTTCTGGACCGTTGTCGACTTTGATATCAAGCCGGCGGAAGAAGGGAAGCGCATGGAGCTCTGGGTTCTCTGGAGAAACAACTGCCTCTACCAACTTTACAGCCTGCACTTTGATTTCCAAACTTTGACGACTGACTGGTCGAATAACTGGGTGTCGACAGCTCTGGAAACACGCCGCCAGGAACCCCCACCACCAGTGGCATCATCCGATGTTGTGGACCCTACAGAGCGGTGGTTCAGGTACCTTTTTCAACCCGGCAGGTTCTTGCCCGAGGTGCTGGAGACTGCCTTGGCCGTCTACCAAGAAGCCGTCAGGCCGCTTTCATTACCTGCCGCTCCGAAAAAAGGTGCCCCTCTTTCTGAGCGACTTTGCTCCACAATTGCAGCCACAGTGACTTTGCGAAAGTATACAGAAGAGAGCATGGCCTTTGAGCGATACCGTGTGGACACGGACTCGAAGTGGCGGCAATTTTGGCAAATTGCGGACGACATCAACCGGCGGAGATTTGAGCCATTGTCTCTTGCTTATGACTCCTACTATGAGATCCCGTGGGTGCTGCTTTCAGATAGCTGTGCGGTAATGCGGGAATGTAGTTTCACTGAACTACTCCTCCACAACACTGGCCCTGAACTTCGCGCAGAGATACCAACGGCTGTGGACCGGTGGTCACACAGAAACCTCGCCTCAGAGGTTGGGAGCGCCTTTGAACAAGCATCTTGCCTGGTCCAAGCTGCCTCAGAGTTTAGGAAGCGATTCCCAGCTAAGCTCGAAGCCGCCTGTCAAGGTGCATTGGAGGCGGAAATCTTCGCCGATCCCTCATCATCGATCCCAGATAGGATGGACGCTTTCCGTGAGGGCTGCGAGTTTGCTGGCCAGATCTCAAATACGACTTACGACAGCCTATTTTCTGCAATAAATGAACATCTGAGCATCTATGATCTTTCGACTGATGTCTTTTACACGATCATCGATACGGTTCCACTCGGTTTTCCTGGGAAAGATTCAGATCTCCTGGCTACCCATTTCGGTGTCAGATTCACTGTGAGTGGTGTACAGGAATCGATTCTGCAGACACGCCAGGTCCTCATTGACCTATTACTTCTCGTTGTCTTCCTGGATGGTGAGGTAGAGCAAGAAGAAGACTCAACTTTCGATACGGCCGACTTGTTCGCAACGCTCACCTCATTATTAAAAGAATATGAAATGATGTCCTGGCTCAGTTCCAATGTCCGCATGTGTCAGGACGGTCCTTCAAGCTTCCACGACAGCGGTGTTTCACCGTTTTCTTTGAAGGAGCCGGATAGAAAGGAGAAAGGGTCAAGAATGGCGACGATCCTTGAGGACTTGTTCGCAACTGACATTAAGCCACGCCAAACGGTTGGACTGCCTCAAACTTATACCCTGATGCTTGGAGTCCGCGATGTACTATCTTGGGTCACACGCCAAGGGGAGGTGGCATATCCGAATGCTTTGGTTTACATACAGTGTGACCTCATTGCGAAAGATAACATCGATCTTGCATGGGACTTCCTTCGTTTCCAGCCGAGTACATCTTGGGCGACATACGTGAAGGGTCGCTTGTACGTTGCCATGTCTGAGTTTGACACTGCGGCTATTTACTTCCGAAAGGCTGCATATCTTCTCTGTATGTTCATTGCTCCTCGATTTGGACGCGCGTTGAGCTGACTCTTCTCCAGCCTGTGGCAAGCCGCTCGGTAATCTACATGAGATGTCGTCAACGCTCCTTGACATCGTCTCTCTGGATTGCTTTCACAATGGCCTTCCGAAATACTTCCAACATATCTTGTCGGTGTTTGAGCAAGCGCGGTCATTCTCCCAGGTTGCGGACTTTGCCAGTCTTGCATTGCAATCTCTTGAAGCCGAGGGCGGCAAAGAGCGCGACCCTGAATATACCAGCTTGAAGACCGACCTTCTCTCTCGCTTATTCCACGCATCCTTGAAGACATGCCAATTCGACCAGGCATATTCTGCACTATCTCGTTACAGCGATCTCGCGTTGCAAAAGTCCGCCCTCGGCTCTCTGGTCACAAGCATCCTTTCTGCGTCAGGACCTGGTACAACGGGCCTGAAACAGATCCTCCACTTCCCAACCTCCCTATTTCCGAACATCACATCTTACGTGGACGAGACACTAGTATCGCTCGCCCGAAGACAAAACTCTTTCAGTTCTCTCCTGGAGTCTGGCAGGAAGCAAGTTGATGATACTCCCGACTACCGAAGAATTTTGCAGGCCTACCGCATCGCGCGGAGTGATTACCGAGGTGCAGCGGAAGTAGCTTATGGCAACTTCCAACGACTCCGGAACGCCAGAGACGATCCGTCATCGCATCTGTTCGTCAACAAAGGCAAGCAAGCTGATCACCAAACGCCAGTGGTCGAAGAGGACGACCCCGAAAGCAAAGAGGTCAGACATGAGCTGCTATCTCTGATAAACCTGCTTGCCTGCGTCGACAAGAGCGAAGCGTACATTCTCGTCGAGAAGGAGGACCAGAATCCAGGGATATTCCCCACCGAAAGACGCCGCAGCTCGCAAGCAGACGACGACGGCAACGTTTTCATGGACGACGCAGACTTCACACCTCAACGGCGCAGCCGACGCAGTTCCAGCGCTGCTGCGACGCCCGCTAGCCGCCGAAACAGCAAGTCCTCTTCTGCCGGGAACCACAGTGGACGTGGACCCCTCCGCCGGATCATCGTCACCCTCGACTATCTCCGTCGCGAGTACCAGGCTGAATTAGACCGGGTTAGCAGAATCGAGCGTGGCGATTGGGAGTTTGGGCTTTTTGGTCATGAGAATGGGGAGGAAGGTGACGACGGTGATGACACGATGGTACTTTCGTAAGAGGATCAAAGATGAATGCATAGGGCTGGGTTCTCTTTCGATTCTCAATTCCCCGTGGCATCAAGTGTATTCTAGGGTTTCCTTTTCTAATTTGCGACGGTGTGAATTCAAACGAAATTATCTTGCTGGGTTATATCGCAGGTGGCAAGTTGTGCTGTTGATGTCTATCTCATGCTGTAATCTAAGGTGGAAGAATGGACAATATCAAACAAGCTAGATACATATGAAATGCTGGGCCCAAGACATAGAAAGCCGCGGCCACAGAAAGGAGTTACAAGAAAAGTAGGCCAAAAAGACAGCCAGCCAAAGCCGGCAATATACATAACAGTTCACTCCTCCACCACCGAGCTCGTGTAGAGTCTACCAAAGTGCGACGACTCAGAGGCGAGAAGCTCGAACGGCTCCCCGGACTCGACAACGCGGCCACCATCCAACACGAGGATGCGGTCGTAGTCGAGGATGGTGTCGAGCTTGTGCGCGACGGTGAGGATGGTATGGTTGCTGAACTTCTCGCGGATGACTCGCTGCATGATCTCGTCGGTTCTGGTGTCGACGCTGTGAAGATGTTAGTATTATAGTTGCGTTCTTTCTTTTGCTTTCCCTGCTCGACTTTTGACAGGAAGCCGGGGAGGGATGAGACGTACTTGCTGGTTGCTTCGTCGAGGACGAGGATATTCCCCGGACGAAGGATCGCTCGCGCAAGACAGAAGAGCTGTTTCTGGCCGTGGGAGAGGAAGAGAGCGTCGACGTCGGTGTCTAGACCGCCTTTCTCTTTGACGGTGGATAGCAGCTGGACGGTTCTGAGGGCTTCGAGGACGGCCTTGTCTGAGTGGCGGCCTGTTGGGTCGGCGTTTAGTCGCACGCTTCCCTTGATCAGCAGGGGGTCCTGCGAGACGCCGTTGATGCGCGAGCGGATCTCTTGCCGCGGTATCTGGGAGATGTCGGTCCCGTCGACCAGGATACTCCCCGAGACGAGCTCGACCATGCGGAATATGCTCATTATCAGTGATGTCTTGCCACTGTACTGAGTTAGCCATGGCTCGGGATGAAGGCTGAATGTCGAATGATGGCGCTATTCTTACCTGCCTGTCCTTCCGCAGATGCCGACCTTTTCACCGGCTTGGATGGAAATGTCAACATCGTTGAGAACCGGCTCTGCGGGCCTACGTGTCGGTCCATGTTAGCTGAAGTACATCAACGCGCATAAACTTCCACACATACCTGTATGCTGCAGTTGCGGAGTGGAATTCTAGGAAACCCTTTGATGGCCATTCTGGCGGAACCGGTTTATTCTCTGTGGGCAAATCCTCGGACTGTACGCCCTCTGTGAACTCCTTGACGCGCAGAATGGAGCCAATGTGAATCTCAAGATCCGTCCAGAATTTTACCAAGTGTTTGATGGTTTGGCTGAACAAGATGATGTTCAACAAGGCTATCCCAACGTACCCAGCACTGATGGTCCCGCGCAGTGTAACGACCAGGACGATCAGTATGACAGCAATGGCTGCGACCACCAGATCCAAAACGAGGGTGAGCCAGCGCTGGACAGCGAACAAGAGGTAGAACGGGCGCTGGGAACGATCAAGGAGACGTCGATTCCGCTCCTCCATGGATTGCTGCCATCCGAAAGCCCTCAGCGTTACCAGGCCAGTAACGCAATCCGTGAAGTTGGAATATAGTGGCGCCTTCGCTTCAATGTCTAGGAAACGTAGCTGGCGCGACGTCCGCAGGTATAGCTTCTGTATGAAGTAGAGCACTGTCAAGACGATTGGAAATGAGATGGCTGCGTAAACCGAGGCAATTCCTATTAGTATCATCTGGGCGATACACATGACCAAGGCTAAGGTAGGGTCTATCAGCAGATGTCTTCTGGGAGGTGTTTTCGCCTGCAAATCTGGACTCACCGGCAACAAAATTTATGGCAGCAATCGGGAGCTCCATGTCTATGAGTTGCAAATCCTGGCTGAACCGATTGAGAATAGAGCCGTTCTCTGTCGTGGAGAAAAACAGCATCGGAGCGCTTCAAGGAATTAGCAAGACTCATGCAACGAGCTGGAATATCATCTACCTCAAAACTGTAGATAGAAGCCTCCTATGGAAATTCTCGCCGGACTTCGGAACCATGGTGATGATCATCTGCCTGACAAATTGATACAGGTCAGTATCCAGGTCGAACTCGGAAGCAGGCGACTAAACACTAACCAGCTACTGACAATGAGGCAGATCATGCCGACGACGCCGAGCATCGCATATACACCAAGGTAATAGCCTGTATGCTGACCGGGCTCCTTTGCGATTGACTTGGCCCACCACTTCACCCAAATACCTGATCGAAGAAGTCAGCAAAGACTTCTCTGACGGGGGGAGAGAACGCATACTGGGAAACGATACACAAAATGCAAACCCCGAGATAGCCGTAAGAAAAACAAGTGTCGAGGGCCAGCCGATGGCCCGGATATAGTACAAGTAGATCGTTATATCACTTTGGTTGCCCTGTAACTCGTCTTCCATATCTCTGGGCTTGTCGGCGGAATCAAGTTGAACACGAAGAGTATCTGATGCGACTGATTTCGCCGGTTTGCAATCCAAGTCAGATGGCCCTAGTGCAAAGCTTGACACGTAGCTGCCCGTTGAATTGAGGTCGTCGAAGCTCCCCTGCTCCAAGAGACGACCATCGTGATCAAGCACCACAATCTGTTTAGCGAAAGGAAGTCGTTTCACTACACGCACAGGCAAGGTTAGTGCTGCAGATAATTTTGCAAGTAGGGAATAACTTACCAGACGATGACGCGAGGACTATGGTTGAGCCAATCCGACGAAGCAGGCCTCCAGCGCCGATCAGGTTATGAAAGATGTAGTCTTCCGTTGATGCATCGATGCCGCTCAAGACGTCGTCCAAGATAACAACATCTCGCCTGGCGTATACAGCCCTTGCAAGTGCCTGTAACAAACACATTTTAGCCAAATTCCAAATGCCCAAATAGGGGATGCATACAATTCGTTGGCTCTGCCCTCCGCTGAGCGCAATGCCCTTGCTCCCGATCACGGTCATATCTCCACGCGGCAGCTGTTCCAAGTCTTCCTCCAAAGCACATGCGCGTATGACAGAACCATACCACTTTTCATCAAGCTCCGACATCGCGATGATACTCTCCTGGATCGTGCCATTCATGTGCCAAGGTGTCTGGTCACAATAGGCAATGCTCTCTGAGGGTAAGGTCACTTTTCCGCTCAAGCAAGAAACTTCTCCAAGAAGGGCTTTTAGAAGAGTCGACTTTCCACACCCAGAGGTTCCAATTAGCATGGTAAAGCTGCCCCGGGGGATTTTCAACGTTATATCTTGCAACGTAGGCTGCTGTTCAGCATCCCATCCAAATGCCCCATCTTGGACTGTAATAGCATCAAACGGCAGGGCGAGTGTGACCTTCGAAGTCTTCGAGGAGCTCGACGTGCTTGAGAGAATGCCCGATTCTCCCAAGACAGCCTTCTCCTTTGGCTCTCCAATAACCTCATCGTACGAGCTCGAGACAGTCTTATTCCGGCAATCCACGTGGCTCTCCCTCTGAAGAAATTCTTGAATCCGCGAAAAAGAGCCAACAGATCCCATAAATGCCAACATGGCCATAACAAGAGACAAGAGCGGATCTGCTAAAAGAGCAAAGAGCGACAAGGATGTGTAGACGGTCGACATACTGAGAGGAGATTCGTTTCCATTGCTGTGCGCAATGGCGATGTAAATTCCGAATGTGAAAATGGGCGCAAAAATGCGAGTCAACCAAGCTGCGTTAACTTCATTAGAGGCTGTTGCCAAATATACCAATAAGGGGGGTTGATATTTACCAAAGCTCATATTCCAGACCAAAAGTTTCCTGAATTTTTTCGAAATCTTCAACTCTGCAAGCCGTAGGCCGTGCACGCATGTCATGAGAAACTCGGTTAGGCCCAGCATTTTCACGCCTTTGATGCTCGAAAGCATAGAGCCCGTGGATGAGATGCGCTTTTCAATAGCCTCCAACCACATGGCCTGCCGTGACATCACAAAAGAGAGGCCGATTAAGGAACCACCCAGTGAAACTGTAAATGAACATTTAGACGGCCGTTTCCAGAAGCGCGGGTCGTATCACTTACAGACTGAGATGATGACTGGAATAACGCAAGCAACTCCCAACTGCCTCTCAAGCAGGAAGATGGCCAACGCTATTTCAATGACATTCGCCCACATGTCATGCATAGTCTGCCATCCTTGGACGATCCTCTCGATATCAGCACTCATCAGAGTAAGTGATGCAGCCGGATCAGCATCTTTGATGGCCAGGGTGCCTGATTTCTTGTAGATCATGGATACGAGCGCTCCTCTCGCCATGGTAATCGCGCGGTATGTCAAATGCTGATACTGGCTCATTGATACCTTCGTGTACAACACTATTAGCCAGAAAGCAACGAAAACCAACAGAACAGGCACACTCACAGCGATCCCAATGTAGACAAGGATATAGGCCCCGATCAGACCATATCCGATATTTGTCGAATCTTTTGTCACTGGTGCTGTCGACAAGTCAAGCGACCTGTGCAAGAGTAGAGGCTGGCAGAAATTCAGAGCGATGAGGCATGCTCGCGGAGGCATGACCGATAAAAGTGGCCACTTGAATGCCTGGAAAGATACGAAAAGTAGTGAATTGCGGCCCGTTTCCTTGACTGCAGATGTCAGACCATCAATTGAGTTGCCGCTGGTTAGAAGGGAGGATACCTCTGTTCCATTTTGACTCCAAGTTTTCCTGCAATCCCTCAGAGTACAGTTGCTTATCGAGAGCAAAAAGATCCTCCACAGGCATTAAGTTCGAATAGCCCTTCTTGAATAGGGGGTTCAACCACACGAAGAACCACCGGTTGAAAATTCCTGCTGTAGCTTCCGGAGGGCAGTTTTTGTACTCATGCCGGAGGATGCTCTTCTTCTCTGTGGACTCGAGCAAGAGTAGCAAGAGCTTTATGACCACTGCCACGGAAGAGATAATGGCGATAGTCCTGCCTTCCCAATCATACTGTCGCAGCCATAACGTCCTTACTCGCGCTATGTCAAACAAGAGAGACGGGAAAAGATAGACATTGAGGAGAGAAGATGGTCGGATGGAACGCGTGTGCTCTGCGTATGAGAGGAGACAAAGCAACCAAGTGCCAACGGCGGTTACGGCACTTGCTGCAATGGAAGCCCTTGTCTGGTAGGTCGATGGAAGAGCCCATAGTGCGGTCAGGACAAAGTGGGCAATACCTAGCGTAATCCATGCAGTCTGGAAACACGAGAGAAAGAGGAAGATGGTCAGTCAACAGACGGAGAGATGCCAAAACGGGACATACAAGCTTAGCCACGAGAGGGCTGTGCCCTATGACTTTGTATGGCTTCCGGTGCAGATGCCGCAGTCGCAACGGAGTTATTGCCAGAATTATTCCAATGGGTAGGATCCCCAGCACAACTTCCTCGAAAAGAAGAGTAAAATCAAAGCCTCCTCGACAAGACAATGCATGGGCGCGCCAACTGTCGTCCACCTGTGCACACGACACAGACGAAGACATTGCCATGGCTACACGGAGAATTTGATTGAAAGTACGGTGTACGTATGACTCTGGGTATTCTTTAATTAAAAGAAGAACATGTTCGTTGGGAAGACGTATCCGCCAAAGGGATATCAGATCAATCAAGGGTGAGACAGCAGATCTGGATCTTGCAATTGTCCAGGGACAGGAAGTACTCCATAGTGATCTAGATCCGATGATGCCCATGCGTCCAGGGGTGATGCTAAGCGAGGTTGCTAGCTGCTGCAAACTGCATGGAGAGCAAATAGTCGACTTTGCCATGCAAGCTTGGAGTGACAGGGACTGCGCTAGAGACAGGGTAGTTACAGTCAGTGGGGAGAGTATTCAAGGTAGCAAATAAGCGAAGTCCCAAAGCGTAATGCACTCAGCAGTGTTCCTATCACATCCAGCAGAAAAGCAGGTGCCCTAGTTGAACCGTCAGCGCCACTGCTTTTCTTATACTATCAAAACCCATGGCAAGGGCAATCAAGTATAGTAGATTGGGAGGCCAACCAGTTTGATCCTGCGGTGGATCGGCGGGTCTCAGTCAGTGCACAGAACCTGGCATAAGATCAGTACGAAGGCGCCCTAGCCGATAGTGGCCCGACAGGGTACAGGACCAGCAAAGGCGTTAGCTATTCCGAGTAATAGTGCATGGTTCGCAGACAATCATGTAACCGACATGCTAGGCCTTCTTTTCGCCCGCAGTAGTATTCGGAGCAGACCATGAGTAAACGACCCGCGAGGAAATCAAAAGTACGTAGACGGGTAACCTGTTGGCAGTAGATCAGTCCATTACCACTGGTCCGCCTCGATCGCTACCGTTGGACGGACTGGCGGTCATCAGGACGTCCGGAAGCAAGGTCAATCAACTTCTGGGATTTATTCCTAGATGGTTTAGTAGTAGTTGGTTGATATGACCAACACTGTCAGATTCACTGGACCATAAATCCATCATTCGAGAACTGCGCCGAGTTAATGCAAGGCAAAATTGTGCGTCTGGCGAAAAGGGCCAGACTCCCTCTCTTCGGCCTTTCGGGTCGCATTTGCTGTATAATATTGTCCTGCTCCTGTCTTTTCCATCATGCATGGGAACTGCGCGAGCGACTTCTAGGGCAATTCCCATCGGGTCTTCCGAAACGATCAGTTCGTTTGGCGATCCGCTGCAAAATCCGCGAATGAAGTTGATCGATCATGGAGATCAGGCCCACGATACTAGATTATTTCAGGGTCTGACCTGGCCCACCCGGATATCGGGGTATCTTCGACCCGCTTCCTTGCTGGCACCATTGATCCAAGCCGTAGCTAATGGAGTGCGTAGGAGTACAGTGTAGCGAGCTTTTCGAGGGCGCCCGATCCTTGCTGAAATGCTGTACCTAGCCGAAGTTGGAACACACATGAGCGTGGACTGTAGTGCTCGCAATAGCGTGGTTTATGCATTTTTGAAGGGGGATACGATACCCGCAGTCATGTCGTGCTAAAAAAAAAAAAGTACGAGAACGATAACGAGGAGCAAGGGACTGTTGTGGGGAAGGCAAAGGAGCAAAGTGAGGCTGGAAAGGACCCTTGATTCGGAATCCTCCGTAAGCGAGGTCTCGTGACCGCTTGAATTGGACTCCTCCATCCAACTTCTCTCCCTGTTCCTTCCAATATGGCAACAGCATCAGAAGCGATTGGAATAGCCGATGTGGACCCCCGAGAACACCGCAGATTCGTGCATACTACTCCGTACATGCCATCTTCACCAGAACCCACATGACCTCAGTCAAAACAGGGCAGCAAGGAAGACGCTCAATTTCAAATCATTTAGTGACATTTCAGGACCGTGTTTGTTCTATCCAGAACCTGTTCGAGCTGTCGATGCCATGGCACACTCCCGGCACGGAGCTATCCTTCGGCTGTGGCCCGTCCTTGGGCTCCTTCGCCATCATGCAGGGGAGATACCCACGACAAGGAGATGCAATCGTACATGGACTACCTTGACTACCGGATTGGTGGGATTCTGCTTCTGTGGTTTCATTTCGTATCATTGGTCGCGCGCTTGTATTCCATGATACATCCTCGACATCTTCGAGCCACCGTTACAGAGCTAACTCCCCCACTGGGCCAGTCGAAGGAAGGGTTTATCTCCTAGTGGCCAATGTCTCAAAGGTATGTTGACTAATGAGTTTAAGGGAGAATATAGAGAGACTTCGATCGCTATCAAGAGTTTTCCCACCCCTGCTCTGCATTTCAGCTTCAATTTCCTTTCTACCCTTCGTTGTACAGCATTATTGGAGACATCATACACAGAGAAAATGGCTCAATTCACACCGTGCTTTCTCCCAAAGTTCGGCGGTACCATCCAAGGACCAAGGCGCCCTGTGGCAATTAGAGCAAGGACAGCACCGGACCAAAATCTGCAGTTGTTGTCTGCGTGGAATCAGGCGAGGTTGGCCTCGCTGCTGCAGACCACGTGGGCTTTGGTCCTTCGTTGCTATACAAACTCCGAAGATATTTGCTTCGGCTACCAGCACGTTGGGGTTGATGGATCCCAACAGCCTACGGACCCAGCGAATACAACGGCAATACAGCTTGCTATCGATGCTGGCGACTCCATCAGAGAGGTCGTAGGCAAAGCGGGGAACCGTGGCTCGACTGGCGCTCTTTCTGAGACACGCGAAGACGTTTCCGAGCTGTTCAATACTGCATTATTGTTGAGGACCTATTGCGACTCTGCAAACAAATGCCGACCCGCCTATACTCAGCCAGTTCTCGCATCCGTGCTCCCTGACGAGGCAAGTTGAAACGCCTGCAATCAATGTCTGACCTTCTAACCTTTGCCTGTAGTGCCGTGTTCGTCTCCATGTGAAGGTGCTACAGGAAGAGATTAGCATTTTCTTGGAATGGTGGAACCATGACATGTCGACGGAGCACATGAGAAGCTTCACGAACGTCTTTGAGCATCTATTGACCAAGGTCCTATTTGAAGACAATACAACTGTTGCCAAGATCGATCATTTCACGGAGAAGGATTGGGAGCGGATTTGCAAGTGGAATTCCTCTCTCCCGGAGCATCATGAACGGTGTATACATGAAGTCATTCGCGAGCAGGCGGTTCTCCGGCCGGAGAGCGAGGCTGTTTGCGCATGGGACGGAAGCTTGACGTACGGTGATTTGGATCGCCTGGCATCTACACTCGCGTGTCAGCTGCAAAATCAGGGTGTTGGCCCAGAGGCCAAAGTAGCCCTGTGTTTTGAGAAATCCGTAAGTCCCGGGAGCTCTGCATTTCGAATTACTGCCAAGCTACTATCTGAATCGGTTTATAATGGTTATTGATTTTTTACTCTAGAAATGGAATACCGTGGCCATGCTTGGTGTTTTGAAGGCCGGTGGAGCTTTCGTGCCTCTCGATCCATCCCACCCAACAGATCGTCTGCGAAGCCTGGTGGAGGCTGTGGAGGCTAGGATTCTGCTCTGTTCATCTGATCATGTAGGGAATCTGGCGTCCGTTGTGGAAACGCTGATGCCGTTGCATGATGGTGCCTTGGAAGAGATCTCAGCATGCAGCGGAACATCTAGCCCGTTACCTGGGGTAACGAGCCACAGCGCGGCCTACATCATTTTTACATCTGGAAGCACAGGAGTTCCAAAGGTACGCCACCGGATCCATAGCGAAGATGTGTCTGATTGCTAATATTTATAGGGTGTTCTGATAGAGCATCAAGCGTTTTGCTCTAGTGCAATGGCACATGGACCTCCATACCGTATCAATTCAGGTGCGCGTGTTCTGCAGTTTGCAGCGCATACCTTCGATGCGAGCCTTGTTGATCTCCTGACGTCGTTGATGCATGGCGCTTGCGTGTGTGTTCCAAGTGAGAACGCGCGCCTGAACAATATTGCCAAGACTATCAACGAAATGAAGGTTAACCATGCAACCTTTACGCCGTCGTTTATTGGATTCGTCGACCCGGAAAGTGTTCCAGGCTTGGAAACGGTCATTTTAGCCGGAGAGACGATGTCGCCATCGCATTTAGCTGCCTGGTCCGACAGGTACCTCATAAATGGTTACGGTCCTTCCGAGGCCTCTGTTGCAGCTGCGATAAATGTTGGAATTACTCCAAGTTCAGATTGCAAGAACATAGGGTTCGCCGTGGGTGTCCGCACTTGGATCGTGAACCCGGACAATCATGATCGGCTTGTTCCTGTTGGTTGCCCAGGGGAGCTGCTACTCGAGGGCCCTACTCTTGCCCGTGGTTACCATAACAACCAAGGGAAGACCGATGAAGTGTTCATTTACGACCCGGAATGGTCTAAAGCAAGGGCCAGTGATACTCGCCGACGATTCTACAAAACGGGGGATTTGGTCAGGTACAGTGCAAACGACGGCTGCTTGGCGTATCTTGGGCGAAAGGATACGCAAGTGAAACTCCACGGCCAGCGAGTCGAACTGGGAGAAATCGAGAACCACCTGAGCGCGGATGCAGAAGTTAAGCACTGCTTAGTGCTTTTTCCCAACACTGGCTTTTCGAAGCGGAAGATTGTTGCGGTCGTGTCTTTGTCTGCCGGACATGATGGCCTCAGTGACTCTGAGGCGGTGCCTTTTAAACTTCTCGACCAACGGACGAAGAATAGCTTCGTCGCTGAATCTCGCGAACGGCTGTCGACTCGGCTTCCCAGACACATGATTCCAACTGTGTGGCTATGCCTCGAAGCACTGCCGTTTCTCACTTCCGGCAAACTGGATAGAAAGTCGGTAGCTGGATGGGTGGAAAATATGAAGGATGATCCCGTTTTGCAGCTCAAAGAGGTCCATTCCGACTCAGCGGAGATGGAGACGCGGCCTGCAAGCGAAACAGAAGAGAAATTGGTTTCTATTTGGAGTCGAATTCTCAATCTTCCAGCCAACCACATTAGCTCGAGTGACAGTTTCCTGGGCCTCGGTGGCGATTCAATTGCAGCGATAACGTGCACCAGTCACTGCAAAAAGCGTGGAATAGGCCTTACAGTGCAGGATATACTCCACAGCAAGTCGACCGGGGAGCTGGCGAGCCGTGCAAAGGCAGTTGACCATTCGGCTGTCTATCAAGAAACCGTTGAGGCTCCTTTTGATCTCTCGCCCATCCAAAAGCTTCACTCTCTGCTCCGCAAGGAGGGTCAGGGGCACTTTAACCAAAGCATTCTTACTCGCTTAAACAAGGAGGTCGATGCAAAGCACCTGCACCGTGCCATTGAAACGCTTGTCATGCGCCATTCCATGCTGCGCGCTCGCTTTACTGATTCTGACTCTGAGGGGTCTATACGCCAGCGGATTACCCAAGATATAAATGGCTCGTTCAACTTGCGTCTCCATAACACCAAGGAGGGTGAAAGTGTCAAGAAAGCAATCTCAGAAAGCCAGACACGGATGAATAGCGTTTCTGGCCCCGTGCTTGGAGTCGACCTTTTCAATGTGGGTGAACAAGATTCTCTCTTGTTCATGGTTGCTCATCACTTGGTCGTAGATATTGTGTCGTGGCGTGTCATCCTCGAGGACTTGGAAGATCTATTACTGAATCCCCAGGATACCGCGTCACAAAATTCATCTCTCCCGTTTCAGACATGGTGTCGCTTACAGGCTGATCAATGCCAAAGCGATGAAACAGAAAGGCCGCCTACCGTGGAACATCTTCCAGGTCCAGACATTGCATACTGGGGCATGGAGAGCACCGCAATCACGTATGGAGATGCTGCTTGTGAGACGTTCGATCTCGACACCGAAAATACGTCCTTGATCTTACGGGATTGTCACGAGAGTCTGCGGACGGAGCCCGTCGATATTTTCCTGGCGACTCTTTTGAATTCCTTCGGGCAGACTTTCAAAGACCGTGCTCCTCCAGTTATCTACAACGAGGGCCATGGGCGAGAAGTTTGGGACTCGACGATCGACATATCTCGCACAGTTGGCTGGTTCACTACCTTGTCTCCCATATTTATATCTGACCTTGACTTGGACAACCCGCATGCAAGTGTCGTCCAGGTCAAAGATCTCCGAAGACGTGTTTCTGATAACGGAAGGGAAGACTTTGCGCGCCGTATGCTCCCACGTGAAGGGAAGGAATGCTCGCAACATTACCCAATGGAGATCTCGTTTAATTATGTTGGTCAGCACCGCGACCTGCAAAGACAGGATGGTCTATTCCAGCTTGCGGAGCAGATGGCAGGGGAGGCAAGCCAAGGTGGAGGGTCGGCGGATTTTGGAGAGGAGACTCCGCGATTCGCGCTCTTCGAGACGTCGGCGATGGTTGTTGAAGGTCGACTTCGGTTTAACTTTTCTTTCAACAGGTTCATGCATCATCAGAATGCCATTCGGAATTGGATTTCACGATGCCGTGACTTGCTAACATCAACAGCAGGACAGCTACGATCTCTTAACCCGCAGCCTACGTTGAGCGATTTCCCCATGCTCTCCTTGACTTACGACAGTCTTGCGACAATGAAGTCCGAGAAGCTCCCGAGCGTTGGCGTTGACTCGCTGGACCTTGTCGAGGATATCTATCCTTGCTCTCGCCTGCAGCAGGGCGTTCTTCTTAATCATTTTCGAGACAACTCTCTCTACATCGTACATGCGACGTTTGAAGTGAGAGGAATTGGGGACAGCCAACCTAAACTCGATCAACTGGATCTTGCTTGGCAGAAAGTGGTTTCGTATCATGCAATGTTGCGCACTATTTTTGTCGAGGGTCTGACGGAACGAGACTTGTTTAGCCAGGTTGTGCTGAAGGACTTCGAGTCGCGGCCAATTTATTTGCAATGCGCGGATGATGATGTGTTGCAAACCATGGACAGTCAGCCGCCGATGGATCATGTTCAGCATAAACCGGTTCACCGATTTAGTATCTGTCGGACTGTCGCCGGCAAATTGTTCTGCAGACTCGAACTGAGCCACGCTGTTATGGATGGTGTGTCGATGTCGATCATTCTTCGGGATTTGAAGAAGACGTACAGCGAGACGCTGGAGATGACAAGGCGGCCTTTGTTTAAGGATTTTATGCGGTACTTGCTGGGCTGGCCACAGAAACCCAGCCTCGACTACTGGTGTTCATATCTGAAAGACATCCAGCCTTGCCATTTTCCCGCGTTGAATGATGCGAAGGATTCTCCAAGGCGCCTTCAGTGCCTTCGGCTGGACTTTGACTTGTTCACAGAACTTCGAAGGTTTTCCGAAGCAAGTGGCATAACGCTATCAACTGCCTTCAATGTTGCCTGGGGGCTTACGCTTCGCTCATATTGTGGCCTCGACGACATTTGCTTTGGCTACCTAGCTTCTCTGCGGGATCTGCCAGTCGAGGATGTCAAGTCGGTTGTCGGGCCAGTCATCAACCTTATGGCATGCCGAATGAAAGTGACTAAGGATTCTGTGCTCAGGGACGTGCTGCATCAGACTCAGAACGATTATATGGAAAGCTTGCCATACAGACAATCTTCGCTCATTGACATCCAACACGCTCTGAAATTATCGGACACGACTCTGTTCAACAGCGGCGTGTCTTACCAAAAGCTTCCCACTCGATCCGAAAATAGTAAGGGGAATATCGAATTCGTGGAAGCATGTTCCATTCATGACCCTGCCGAGTTCCCGGTCTTTGTCAACGTTGAGGTTACGGAAAATGATGCGCAAGTCGAGCTGAACTACTGGTCAACCACTTTGTCAGACGGACAGGCAGAAAATTTTGCCAGCACATTCATGCAGTCCTTGAAGAATATCGTCCACCATCAAGATACAGAGCTCGGCCGACTGGACTGTATCAGCGAAAGGGACAAGAAACAGATTCATGCGTGGAACAGCAAAGGGTTCGGTGCAGCCGATGAATGCATTCCTGAGATTTTTGAGCGCAGGGCAAGTTCTCTGCCAGATGCAGCCGCGATTACCACATGCGACGGGTTTTTCACATACTCTGAGCTCAACGACTTGTCTTCACGCCTTACAGCCTACCTTACGATGCTTGGCGTGGGTTCAGGAGTTCTCGTTCCAATTGACTTTGAGAAATCGGGGTGGGCAGTCGTCGCTATTTTAGCGGTATTGAAAGCAGGAGCCGGTTGTGTCCCGCTGGATGCATATCACTCACGGGCTTACCTTGACCAATGGATTCCCGAGAGCGAGGTACAGGTTTCCCTCGTGTCACCAAATAGGGGCCAACTACTTGAAGGCACAATCCCATATGTTATCACCGTTGACAGCCGACTTTTTGAGTGCCTTCCTGTGGGGGAGGAGCAGCGTTACTCAACCAGCCTGCCTTCCCCTGCAGGTTATGTTGTATCTGCTTCTGACAGTTTCGGTAGCCCTAAATCCGTTGTCCTTGATCACGGTACTGTCCTGACCCGTGCGAAATCATTTGCCGAAAACCTTCGAATGAATTCAGAGACAAGATTGCTCCAATATGCTGCTTATACTTCAGATTTGTTCCTGCAGGAGGTATTTGGCGCTCTCATCCACGGCAGCTGCGTTTGCATTGCGCCCGATGACTCTCAGGGGCAAATCCGGGAATTGGCAAAGCGATTTCGAGCAAACTTGATCAGCGTTATCCCTTCTATGGCAGCTCATGTTAGCCCTTCAGACATCCCCGAGGTAAACGCTGTCGCGGTCAATGGTGAAAGGTTGTCGAGGAAAGTTAGAAGCATCTGGGGTACTAAGCTTCAACTGCACACTCTTTATGGGACCCCTGAGTGCTCCTCTACGTGCATCCACAACTTAAACAACGGTGATTCGAACAAATTGCAAATGCTCGGCTCAAGCGCAGGTTGTATGTCATGGGTTGTTGACCCGTTGGACCACAACCGCTTGGTTCCCATTGGATGCATTGGTGAATTGATACTCGGAGGTCCAATGCTAGCTCACGGTTACTTCGATGAGAACGTCCAGACAAAAGGCAATTTTATCGAGGATCCTGAGTGGATTTCAGTTTTCCATCGCCAAACCAGCAACCACAAGTCAAATCCTGTTGCTGTGACAGCAATGCACCGGATGTTAAAGACTGGAGAACTATTTCGGTACAACTCGGATGGATCTATGGCGTACGTGGGAAAGAAATCGGATGCAACTAATCTCAGATCGCTGTTCGATGTTTCTGTCTCTTCAGACACAGATATCGCCTATTGGAAGAGATATTTGGCCGATATCGAGCTTTGCCATTTCCCCCGGCTGTGGCAGGGACCGGAAGATGGCGAAATGCTTTCCCAAACGACGAGCCTGAAGCACGCAGCCCAGTTGCATCAGTTTAGCAGAACTGTCGGTGTACCCAGTAGCTCCATTCTTCAAGTTGTCTGGGGCTTGGTTCTGCGATGCTATACGGGCTTGGAGGACGTTTGCTTTGTATACTCTGCGTCAGAGAAGGCTCACATATGCAGGCTCAGCTTGAGGGACAGCGTCTCGATTGAGCAGGCTTTGCACACAAGCAAAGCCGATTTCGATCGAAGCACGCGCCACCAGGTTTCAATCCCCGAGTTGCAGCAGGAGCTTGGAATAGATGATGAAATGTCCGTCGTCAATACTATTCTGAACTGCCGTGAAGTTTCCGTTCCGAGTGCCAGCGGCTTGTCCCAGATTTTCCCAAGCAGGACGGAAACGCATATCCCGAGAGAGTTCAAGATAGCCGTCAATGCCGATATTTGCGACTCGTCTGTGGATATTTGTTTCAAATACTCGCAGGATTCGTTGTCAAATTCCCAGCTCAACGATGTTATGGATTGCTTCAAGCACATTATGGACAGCATCATCCTTACCAAATCAGGATCGGTGGTTGGTGACCTTGACTTCTTCACTGAGCGGACTTGCCAGCGGGTGCAGGAGTTGAATGCTGCACTACCAGAGAGACTCGAGAAATGCGCATACGGAGTGTTCGAAAAACAAGCATTGGATCTTCCATTATCAGCGCCGGCGATCTGCTCTTGGGATGCTGATTTCACGTATCCAGAACTGGACATTATGTCGTCTCGGCTGGCGCACAAACTGACAGCATATGGAGTCGAGCCTGAGGTTTTTGTTGCGCTATGCTTTGAGAAATCCGCCTGGGCTGTTGTAGCGCAGCTAGCGGTATTGAAAGCTGGAGGGGCCTTCGCTTTTTTGGATCCCTCACATCCTGATGCTCGGCTGAAAGGATTGGTTGGTGATATGGGTGCTCATGTCATCCTGTGTTCCCAAAAGCATCATGAACGAGTGTCCAAGATCTGCGATGTTGCGCTTGTCATCGATGAGAGCATAATCAAGGACCTTCCAAGTCCTTCAACGCACCCTCTGGCCACATCCCCGAAACCTGAAAACGCAGCGTACGCCATCTCTACCAGCGGAACTACGGGGATACCGAAAATTACGGTTGTCGACAATATTGCGCTCACTACTGCTTCTCTCGGTGCAGCAAGGACTTTGAACATGGACTCCAAGTCTCGTACTTTGCAGTTCTCAAGTTACACTTTCGACGTCAGCGTGATGGAGACAATATTGACTCTTATGACGGGCGGCTGTGTATGCATTCCCAGCGAAGAGGAGCGGATGAATGACCTTTCCGGGGCAATCAGAAGGATGGACGCCAACGTCATCAGCGTGCCACCTGCCGTATCGAATACCTTAGAGCCTAAGAGTGTTCCTTCATTGACAACTATCATCACTGGAGGAGAGAAGATGACCGCAAGCCATATTGAGCGGTGGTCTGACCGATGCGTTATCAACGCATATGGGCCCTCGGAGGCTACAATCAACGCAACGGCAAGCGTGAAAATCGATCGGGAAGGACATTACCTGAATTTAGACTGCAATTCGATTGGCGTCGCCATTTGTGGTAGAACATGGGTTGTCGACCCTCATAACCACCATCGCCTTGTCCCCATTGGCGCAGTTGGCGAGCTTGTATTGGAAGGAAGCAATGTTGCTCGAGGCTATCTCAATAACGAGCAGAAAACAAACGAGGTTTTCATCAAAGATCCCGAGTGGACAAAACACGATGGGCTACGAGATGTCTTCCGGCGCAGGGAACGCATGTACCGCACTGGCGATCTTGTTCGGTACAACTCCGACGGTACGCTCACTTTCATCTCCCGCAAGGACACCCAAATCAAGTTCAACGGCCAGCGAATTGAGCTGGAAGAGATCGAGAACCAATGCATCCGCTGTCTCCCAGAAGGAACTCAACTGGCTGTCGACGTCGTCGTTCCAAAGTCAAAAGCCGTGTCCAAAGGACTTGCAGCCTTCTTCACGGTTGATGATCGCAAACTTCCAGATGACCCTGGCCACGATGCGCTCATGCAGATGACCAAAGATATCACGGATATTTTCAAAAGGCTACAGGCCTCCCTCGCAGAAACATTGCCGTCGATCATGATCCCGAAATACTTCTTTCCAGTGCAACATTTGCCGATCACGACCTCTGGGAAACTTGACCGAAGAGGCCTCCGAAATATGGTCGAGGCTCTTACAAAGGAACAAATGCGGTCGTACGTTCCATCTTCCGGTGGTGGTTCGAAGAAAGTCTCAGAAAGCGGAATGGAAGGAACGCTTAAGAGCTTGTGGGAAGAGGTTCTGGATGTCACACCGGGTTCTGTGACTGCTGAAGACAGCTTTTTCGGGCTAGGTGGTGACAGCTACTCGGCAATGCGCTTAGTTGGGGCGGCCCAATCCCATGGAATATCGCTCTCTGTCGCCGATATCTTCAAGTATCCGTCCTTCACGGATATGGCGAAGAGCTGCGGAGTTTCAGTGCAGGACCACCGGACGACTCTGACACCATTTACGCTTTTGCCTGATTCGGTAAAAGTTGAAGACGTTATGGAGGAAGTCGCCGATCAGTGCCGTGTTGCAAGAAGCTCGATTGCCGACGCGTATCCATGCAGCGCAGTGCAAGAAGGACTTCTGACTCTGTCCATTAAGCAACGAGGCGCCTATGTCGCTCAGCCAATTTTCCGACTCGCAGACACAATTGACATAGGGCGCTTCAAGGCTGCTTGGCAGAAAACCGTGAATCAATTAGATATTCTCCGTACTCGCATTGCACACACGGAAGCTGCCAACTTCCTTCAGGTCGTCCTCCACGAAGCGGCAATTTCTTGGATCTCTGCTGAATCCCTTGATCAGCTGCCAGACGACGCCCTTGAGCTGCCAAAGCACAACGGGGGTTTATTGACGGGGTATACAATTGTTGAATCTAAATCGGTGGCTGTGCGCTATTTCGTTTGGACAGTGCATCATGCCCTCTACGACGGATGGACTGTGCCTCTCATCCTCCAAAGAGTGGAAGAGAATTACTCTGGTTCCCTTCGTGAGGAGCCCGCAATTCCTTACGGACTGTTTATCGATTACCTTTCGAAACGCGACATGGCCAAGTCAGACAAATTTTGGATGTCAAATCTCTCAAACATGTCTTGTTCCCCGTTTCCGCAGAACAAAAATCCTCTGCAGAATGCTGCACGCGCCGGGAACAGTCACCACAACTCCATGGAGATTCCCAGGAACCAGACCAATGCAGGTCTGACACTGCCTGTGTTAATCCGTGCTGCCTGGGCCATCGTGGTTTCCATCCATACGGGCTCGGGTGACGTCTGCTATGGTGAAACACTGATGGGCAGAAACATCGATTTACCCGGAGTCACACAGATCACTGGCCCTGCGCTTACAACAGTCCCTACGCGCATACAGGTCGATAATGAGACGACAATTCCTCAGTACCTGCAGAATGTACACCAGCTGACGGCTGAGATGATTCCGCATCAACACTCTGGGTTACAGCGCATACGGAAACTCAGCAGCGACGCAGCTCTTGCCTGCGAATTTCAAAACCTGCTAGTGATCCAGTCGGATGAAGGCCAATTGAACGACAACATTTGGACAGCGGAAGATAACCAGACCAGCGAAGAGTTTTTTACACATCCACTCGTTCTTGAATGCAAGATCTCCGAATCAAGAATGCGGACAACCGTTTATCACGATGAAATAGTGGTCGACAGCTGGATGGCCCAGAAGCTGATAGACCAATTCAGCTTTGTACTGAGTCAATTGCTTCAGTTCCCGAAAGACGGCGAACGAAAGCTCAGCGAGTTGAATGTCGTCAGTCCGCAAGACATGGAACAAGTTGCGCAGTGGAACTCGCGGCAGCCGACAACAGTCGACAGATGTATTCATGATCTCATCTTGGAAAGGTGCTCTCTTCAGCTGGAATCCCCAGCGGTTTGCGGGTGGGACGGCCAGCTGTCATACAAGGAATTATGCAGCTGTGCCGCTTCGTTCGCGAAATATCTTTGTTCCCGCGGAGTTGGTTCCGAGGTCATCGTGCCAATCTGCCTCGACAAGTCTGTCATGGTACCCGTTGCAATGCTCAGCGTCTTGATGGCCGGTGGAGGATTTCTCCCTCTGGACCCTTCGCATCCCACGTCAAGGCACGAGGAAATTCTGGCAGAAGTGAATGCTAGTATTCTCCTTTGCTCACCTCACTATAGCAGCCGCTATTCCAAGGCTGTGAAGACCGTCATCCCGATAAATAGAGATACCGTCAAAGCTTATGGGGCGCTCAACCAGAACGCTAGGGTTCCTGACAACACCACGAGTTCAAATACGGCATACATCCTTTTCACGTCTGGGAGCACTGGCCGTGCCAAAGGAATCACGATTGAAAACGGGGCACTCGCGAGCAGTGTTATGGCCTTTGGGCCTATGGTACACTTGGATTCTGCTCCTCGAGTTTTCCAATTTGCGTCCCTTACTTTTGATGCCGCAATGCTGGAAATCTTTGCGACTCTTTTGTTCGGCGGCTGCATATGCGTTCCGAGTGAGGATGAACGCTTGAACGATGTTGCTGGTGCCATTCGGCGGATGAATGTCTCATGGTCATTCTTAACTCCTGCTATCGCCAGCATTGTTGAGCCCTCGGCAGTCCCTTCCCTCAAAGTCATTACATGCGGCGGAGAAGCAGTCCCACTGGAAGTCGTCACGAAGTGGGTTAATGCCGTGAACCTGCTTATTGGATATGGGCCAACTGAGACAACGATATTTGCAACTGTCAACTCGGAGCTCTTATCAAATCGCGATCCAGCTTGTATTGGCCACGGGATCACTTGCACTTTGACTTGGGTTGTTGATGCCGAAAACCATAACCGACTTGCGCCTCTGGGTGCCGTTGGCGAGCTGGCTTTGGAGGGCCCGGCGCTCGCGAGAGAGTACCTCAGAAACCCGCAGAAGACAGCTGAGTCGTTTATTGATGAGCCAGCATGGGCCGAAGCTTTCTCATCTGCTGAATCTCCTTGTCGGCGGATATATAAGACTGGCGATCTTGTCAAATACAATTCCGACGGAAGCTTGCAGTACATCGGCCGCAAAGACCACCAGGTCAAGCTTCATGGACAGCGTATGGAGCTTGGAGAAATCGAGCACCGTTTGAAAGAAAGCCCTCTCGTTCGCCATGCCATTGTCGTGCTTCCAAAGACCGGACTCCTTCAGAAACGCCTTGTTACGATTCTGTCTCTGAACACGTTATCCTCCGACGGGGGTCTCTTGTCAAGCGGCACTTGCGAGCTTGCCAGTGAAGAAGACTTGGCCAATGTCGCATGCTCCGAGCTCATCAAAATACAGAATAGTCTCGAATCTCAGCTGCCAATCTACATGGTCCCTCAGACGTGGGCTGTCATCAAGGACCTTCCAATGCTTGTCTCTGGCAAGACCGACAGAAAGAAGATCACAAACTGGGTCGAAAACGCTGACGAGCCTCTGTATAACCGGATAATGCAGGATTACGACATGATCAAACAAAGCAAGTCTGAAGGAACTGCTAAGTCGGACGATGGGGGCGTTTTCAAGGCTCTTCAGGGTATTTTCGCACACGTTCTGAATCTTCCCTCCCATAAGATCAAGGTCGACCGGTCCTTTGTGAGCCTAGGTGAGATTTTGTCCTCCTCATGGCAGTTTCATGGTCAGCTAATTGCACGAAATAGGCGGGGATAGTATTACAGGAATGGCCGTGGTCTCCCGGGCTCGTAAGCAGGGATTCGGCCTGACGCTCCACGATGTTCTCCAGAGCAGATCGCTGGCAGAGCTCGCCGAAGCGGCTGGGTCAAGCATCGCAACTACACAGCATGAGGAGAAAACAGGTGAATGCTTCGGCCTTTCTCCCATTCAGGATCTATTCTTCCGGTCTTCCAATGCAACCAAGGACGCCGCCCGCTTCAACCAAGGCATGACATTGCGAGTGACTAGGAAGGTCGATCCGGATGTTATCAAACGAGCCGTCGAGGCTGTTGTCAGTCAGCACTCCATGCTCAGAGCACGGTTCTGCGTATCTCGGACTGGAGAGTGGCAGCAGATTCTAACGGAGGTACGTAAAGTCAACATTGGTCATTTTCAGATTATAGATCTAACATTCCGATGCAGGATATCGACTCATCTTACCGATTCCGCATTCACTCTGTACGCGATCAACATGAAACAATTTCAAAGATCGGCCAAAGCCAGAGATGCGTGGATATTCGACATGGCCCGATTCTTGCCGCAGATCTCTTCGACGTTCGAGGGAGCGATCAGATCCTTTTCCTTGTGGCCAGCCACCTATGCATCGACATGGTATCCTGGCGCATAGTCCTGCATGATATCCAGGAGTTCATTGACTCTGGACATCTTGCCCTTGAAAAGCCATTGTCGTTCAAAGCCTGGTGTGAATTGCAGATGGAACATAGCAGAAAGACCAAGAGCACAAGCCAGCTTCCTTTCACAGTTGCGCTGCCTAATTTGGGTTATTGGGGAATGAACAATGCGCGAAATGTCTACGGCGACATCAAGATCGAAAGTTTTACGCTCGATGAGCAAACCACTGGCCATGTTTTTGGGAAATGCAATGAGGCGTTCCGAACCGAGATAGTCGACATCTTATTGTCCGCCGTCATTCATTCCTTCCACCGCATTTTCACTGACCGGAGAATTCCAACCGTGTACAATGAAGGCCACGGTCGAGATCCTTGGGATTCGAACATGGACCTCTCTAGAACAGTTGGCTGGTTTACTTCGCTGTGCCCGTTGGATATCCAAGTGCAGTCAGGTAGTTACTTTTCCCAAACACCAGACAACCAGGGACTAACTAGAGATAGATGATATACTGGAAACAGTCAAGCGAGTCAAAGATACCAGACGCAAGATTCCCGCCAACGGGCGGCCTTATTTTGCCCAGAGTCTGCTTCACTCAAGGACCCAATCTCGCCCTTCGGACTTTGCCGTTCCGCTTGAGATGGTTTTCAACTACCTTGGGCGACTTCAGCAGCTCGAGCGCGGCGACTCTTTGTTCCAATCTCACGGAGACGCGTTCAACGACAAGGATTTTGACTTAGCCGGGGACATGGGTCGCGAGACGTCTCGATTCGCACTTTTCGAGATATCCGCGATTATCATCAAAGAGAAGCTTCATGTCTCATTCACGTACAACCGGAATATGCAGCATGAGCGGCAAATTCATCGGTGGATCTCAGAGTGCAAGCATGTTCTGGAGCAAGGCACAGCGCTGCTCAAAAATGCTGTCCCCGAGTTTACTCTCAGCGACTACCCATTGTTGCCGATTACATACGACGGGTTGAAATCGTTGGCCAGGGATACATTGCCCAGGGTTGGCATAACCAGAAAGGATCAAGTTGAAGACATCTATCCCTGTTCACCGATGCAGGAGGGAATCCTGCTGAGCCAACTCCGTGATCCAAACGCATACATGTTCCACATCATTTTCGAAGTGAAGCATCCCGAAGCAGAAATGGTGGATCCAAAAGGACTCGAAAAGGCATGGCAGTTGATCGTGAGCCGACATTCAATCCTACGAACGGTCTTCGCCGACAGTAACTACAAGGGCGGCTCATTTGACCAGCTGCTACTTAAAGAGGTGAATGGCAATGTTGTTGACTTCGAGTGCGACGACTCCGACGCACTTGAGAGACTTGAAGGCGTCAAGCTCCGAGAGATAAATTGCAGGAGGATGCCCAAGATTTCTCACCAATTGGCAATCTGCAAGACGTTCACTGAACGTGTTCTGATCAAATTGGAAATCAATCACGCCATTATTGATGGTGGATCGGTTGATATTCTTCTGAGAGACTTCGCGCTGGCCCATAATCGCCAACTTCCCAAGGGGCAAGGGCCTCGATACAGTGATTACATCGAGTACATCAGGACCACGACACAGGATCAGGCCTTAGCCCATTGGAAACATTACATGAATGGGGTTAGCCCCTGCCACTTACTATTCGACAACGAGGCCGAGACCAGTCGCCAGCTGAAATCCATAAAGATGGATTTTGATCGCTTTCCTGAGTTGCAGCACTTTTGTGAAAAGCATTCAGTGACTCTCGCAAATCTAACTCTTTCCGCTTGGGCAATTGTTCTGCGGCGCTTCACCGGATCCGACGATGTCTGCTTCGGTTACCCGTCCGCTGGCCGCGACTCGCCGGTTCCTGGAATCCAAGAGGCAGTTGGGATCTTTATCAATATGCTGTGCTGCAGGGTCAAATTCGCACCCGGCCAGACCCTTGCTGATATCTCCAGGATGGTGCAAGATGACTATATCAACAGTCTGCCGCATCAGAGCTGCTCTCTTGCAAGGATTCAACATGAACTTGGGTTGGAAGGACAACCACTTTTCAATACAACTCTCTCGATACAGAACCACGTAAAGCCGGGAGATTCCAAGAGCGGCCTCTTGACCTTTGATCTACAAAAGGCATACGACCCTTCGGAGGTAGGTTATAACTGTCTTCAGTGTTCCAATCAGAGACTAACAAAATGTTAGTACCCAGTGACTGTAAACGTTGAGACTGCTCGAGATCACGAAGGAGTCTTATTGCGATACTGGACCGATGCTATGTCTGAAAATCAAGCGAAAGGCTTAGCAGACGCGATTGCTCAAGTTTTTACCTGCTTTATCGAGAGGCCATCGGAATCCATTTCAGAGCTGGAAGTCCACGGAAAGGCACTACAAGTCAACGCACTTCGACCACGCAGGGTTTCTCAGTTAACTCTGGATGGCCGGGATCCCAGCTCTTTAAAGAGGCTGATTGATGATCGTGTCAATGAAGTTATCCTTCAGATGTTCAAGGAAGGCAAGCTGGCTATGCCTCGCGATCAGCCCGGGACATGCAGCCCATCAAACGAGCCTGTCCATAGTGATAATCGCTTGTCTTTACTCGGTGACGACAAGCCACGGCAAATAAAGAAAGCGGCATCTTCTCCGACTCTTGGTGAAAAGGAGGAAAAACCGGTTGAGATGGAACGAAAGCTCTGGAACCTCTGGAGCTCAGCGCTGGACCTACCGCCAAACATTGTCAAGTTTCAAGAAAGTTTCTTCAAACTGGGCGGCGACAGTATCACAGCCATGAAGATGGCCAGCGCTGCACGAGAACAGGGGTTAACGTTGACAGTTGCTGACGTCTTCAACAATCCTGTCTTCGAGGATATGCTGGCATCAATTCGTGCTACCGCAATGATACAGCCCGCGGATCATGAAAACCTGGACCAAAAAAAGAGTGATTGGCCGACTGGAAATAAAATCGTTCTGAAGGAGAGCCGTCCGTCCCGAATCGACTCTGTTGCGCGGTCGACACACCTCGATGATTCGTCTCTGCAAAGTGCAATTTGCCCGAAAATCGGCGTTTTCAAAGGAGGCATCGGTGATGTCCTCACTGTCACAGACTTCCAAGCTCTATCGGCTGCCGCAACTCTCTTCAAGTCAAGGTGGATGCTGAACTACTTCTACCTTGACGGGAAAGGCCAACTGGACCTGAAGCGCTTTAGAGAAAGCTGCATGCGGGTGGTCGATGCGTTTGATATCCTTCGAACGGTCTTCGTCTGCATGCATGGCCAATATTTCCAGGTGGTCCTGAGGAGGCTGCGGCCTAGCATCTTCGTATATGAAACAGAGAAAAGTATGGATGAGTTCACCGAATCCCTGCAGCAGAGAGACCGCGAAAACCAGCCGCGGCAAGGTGAGCAATACGTACAATTCTTTGTCGTGAAGAAGAAGTTCAGCAACCACCATCGCATATTGATCCGGCTTTCGCATGCACAGTTCGACGGCGTGTGCCTTCCGAAGATTATGTCTGCCCTCAAGGCAGCATATGAAGGAAGCCCGCTACCGCCGTCCTCGTCGTTCGCAAACTACATGCGGTTACTGCCAGGCACGATCACGCCAGACCACTACCAGCACTGGACGACACTTCTCAAGGAGTCCAGAATGCCGACTATTGTCCAACGAGAAGGCCCGAATACATTCCAACATATCGGCTCTTTCACCGAACTCAAGAGAACCGTCGACGTCCCGTCGTCTGCCCTACAGAACTTCACTATAGCTACCGTCATGCAAGCAGCATGGGCCATGACGCTGGCGAAGCTGTGCGCCGACTCCGACGTCGTTTTCGGACTGACGATCAACGGCAGGAACGCAGCAGTCCCAGGCATCGAGAACACCGTTGGACCATGTGTCAACGTTATACCTGTCAGGGTCAAATTCGAAGAGCAGTGGACAGGCCTCGATCTCCTCCGATACCTCCAAGACCAGCAAGTTGCCAACATGCCCTACGAATCCCTTGGATTCAGGGACATCATCCGCCACTGCACCGACTGGCCCGACTCAACCTTCTTCACCACCTCCGTCTTCCACCAGAACGTCGACTACGAAGGCCAGATGCAGCTAGACAACAACCTGTATAGGATCGGCGGTGCTGGCGTCCTCGACAGCCTCTCCGACCTCACAGTGGCCTCCAAGCAATCCTCCTCTGGCAAGCTGGACATCACACTGGGCTACTCCCTCAAGAGCGCAATCCTCCCGTCCATCGCAACCAGAGCCCTCGACATGCTCTGCGAGACCATCGAGCGCCTAACCGCAAACCCCAACGCCGCCCTCCCATCAGCCTCCACCCTCCGCTCCCTCCCAAGCCAGTCAATCCCGGATCTGCCCCGCCCCTCAGACGAGCACTTCCTCTCCTCCCACTTGAAAACAAGACGCATCGCAGACCTCCTCGTCCACTCCGACATCCTCACCAGAACCTGGCAGCAGGTCCTCTCCGCAGCCAACACGAACACATCCACAACCACGTCCCAGCCCTTCCGCCTCGACGCGTCCTTCTTCGACCTCGGCGGCGACCTCTTCTCCCTCGCACAGGTCGCCTGGATCCTCCGTGACCAGGGGAACCTGCATATTCAGCTAGAGGATCTGCTCGAGCATCCGACGTTGCTCGGGCAGATGGCTGTTCTGGTGTTGCATAATCGCTTGCCGTCTGCTGAGGCGGAGGGATTGGGTGTCATGGATGCTGCTGCGGATGGGTCTGCTTCTGCTGAGAAGGACCCTCCCCTGCCTCCGCCCCCTGAGCAGGCTGGAGGCAAGGCCGAGAATCGCAGTGGTTGGGGTAAGGCGGTTTCGCTGGCGAGGAGATTTACTAAACGGCTTGAGTTTTAGGGTTTTTGCCTGGGTGTTTCTGTGTATTGATTGTGTGGTTTTTTTTTTTTTTTT
>RAQS01000132.1:0-44869 GCA_003698115.1 Aspergillus sp. HF37
ATAATGTCGCTATCGGGTTTAGATAGATGAAGACGGTCTAGGTTAGGTTATAATAGATCTAATTTAAGGAGCTTTAGGAAGATTATTACTAGGCTTTAAGGTATTAAAGATCTTATCGTCGTTATTATCTAACCTAAGAGAATCTTTCTTATTATTAATAAAGCCCTTATTAAGTTCCTTAAGCTCATTATTTTTAACTCTATTTACTGGTGTGACGGTTAGCAGGCGGCCGAAAAGGGCTACATCGGCGGCCGTTTCGGGCGTCGCTCTAACCAGTGCGTATTCACACGACCACGGGCATTCCCTCCACGCCAGGCCCGTGTTTCATGTCCCTTGTCCCTTTCGACGCTAGTTCCAAATGGACCTTCAGCATCACCCAGCGAGGCACTCTCGCTGCGGCCGCGGCCGCAGCAGAGGGGAGCTAAAAATGACACCCTCCCCCTCCCTCTCGACCATCATGTTCTCTCCAGTTCTAAGTCCCATTGTATCGGTCGTGTCCTTCCCTACTTCCTTCCATTCTTTCCATTCTTCCCACTAGCCAGTAGCTCTTAAGCAGCACCTCCCGTCCTTTTGACGCCCGTGCTCGAGCGCGACTGTGCCGACCATAGCGCCTCGCCCCCGACCGGTCGGATCTGACGGCGAAGAGAATCAGAGCCATGCTACCTCTAACCTGAGCGAGATCTTCTCGGACAACGGATCTGATAGCGACTCCAACAGCGACCTGGAACCCGATAGTAAAGTGTCGGATGATGAAGACGAACCCGACGATAATTCCGTTGACGATGAGGGCCAGCTACCTCCTGAACACTACTTGGCCCAAGCAGAAAGCCTGGATGTCTCTTAGCTTCGACAGAAGCGGTACAGCGACGACACTTAGGAAAGGCTCGATGAGACCCGCATGTACTAGAACAGGTAGGTAACCCTCCTTGGCCTTCTAGCTATATTAAATGCTCACTGGTGGCTCCCTGGCAGATACTGTCGGCATATTAGTGTTGATCCAGTGCAATACTGGCATTGGATCTCGGACTCAGATGAGACGGTCCGCTTCCTATATGCGTTTTTCTACTGGCGGTGCGATGTCCGTCGTGGCAAGAATGGTCGTCACTGCCCAGGGATTAGATACAAGAGTTCGCTCGAGTCATTCTGGAAGTGGTGGCATCTCGTTCTAAAGCAGGAGACGGCGTCAGGACTAAGTAAAGACATAACCATCAAGGTAAATAATATGAGTATATAATTCACTTTCTGCGTTGGCCAAAGAAGGAACGGCTACTGATTAAGTGCAGGTTATCGCCATAGTCGCTAAAGAGAAGAGCCTAGCACTCGAGCGGCGGCCAAAGAAGAACATGTATATTAAGGATGTCGCCGAGTTTGCACGCGTCCTCTTGACTACCACTGAGATGACGTTCGACTACGGCTAGTAGCGTATCCAGCTCCTTTTCTTCTGCCAGCTCGCAGCCATCACTATAAACCGCCCGGGGGCGCTCCTCCACCTTCGCTATCGGGACATAGCGCTGACCCTGATCCGAGATCCGGACGGCGGACGCCCTCGGCTGTTTATTTTCTTGAGACCAGACTTCACAAAGAGGTTTCTTGGGAAGAAGGCTCCGTAAGTATTCTTCATTCTTATAACTCCCAGGGAGCCGGTCGGCTGATAGAATTAGATAGGAATGAATTTAAAATCCTAGAAATCATCTTTGACCTAACTCTGGTCCTCAGTCCGCATGTATGCTTGCTAAGTATGCTCTTTCACGTATAGGGCTTTAAGAGGTTTTCTACAGCTAGACCAGTGCTGGATTCCCCGGAGAAGCTTTACAGTCTTGGGGTACTGAATGGCAAGGGATAGTAGGAACTGAAACTCAAGGATGAAATACTGGATAAATTTGTGTTCTGCCAGGTGGAACGGGAAGCTACAGGATATCGAATCGCCTTGGAGAAGAGATTGATAGATTCTACGATTCGATCCCGGATGCGTCGAGGTGGCGAGATTACGGGTTTTGATCAGATCACCCGACCATACCTTCTCCGATACGCTGGAGCCAAGGAATTCAATAGTAGTGGTGAGTGCCCCCTAGTCCGCAAGCAGTTGGGTAGCTAATATAATAGATAGGTGAAGTTACAGATGCCCTCCAAAACGTTATCCTATAGCACTTAGATATCCGCGCCTTCGTCCGCCATTATGAGGTGGATGTTAATGTCGACGTTCAGGGCATTATACGCAAGACTGGCTCTTAAACACTATTAGTGCGATTTGCTTGTTCGCTAAGTGCCTCGATTGACCCCGATCGACCGTTCAAGCTCTCCTCTAAAGAGTCTAAGTCCCTTAATGAGCTCCCTGTGGTTCGTGCACGGCAGGAAACAGTGAAAAAACGCAAGCAGAAATGGGACGACCGCAAAGCTAAGTTAGACCGTGCCAATATGGCATGTCAAGCCGCCTTTGGCCACGTCGTTAAAGGAGCCGTTCCCAAGCATTATCATCAACTACGGGCGAAGCTGGAACTTTTCCAGGATCGGACGATAGAAGCAAAGCGGAGGTACAATAAAGCTGTCTGTGAACTGCGTAATGAGAAGCAACGACAGCGGAACCGTCGGGTCCGAGAGAATCTGGAGCGGTACAGGAATAAGCAACCTGTAATTGACCTTAAACGGCAACTAGTAGGGAAGCTAGTAGATACGAAGGTGATAGGCACTCTCGAGTATAAGGGCTTTATGCCTCCGCAGCATCTGATGGTGATTGACGCCACGCTAACTATGCCTGGTGCCACTCTTGAAGCGGAGTATCAGCGCCGAATTAACGCGATTAATGCGATAACCGCGTTCTGCCCCGTGGAAGAGGGGCGACCGACGCCTTAGCCCATCCAATCTTGCCGACGACCTATACCTGACGATGATGCATCCCATCCCTCTGCTAAACGGCAACGGCGTGTGTCGGAGGATGACACCTAGATTGCTCTGCGCCAAGCGATGGAGACCGTACGGATCAAGTCTTAGGACTAGCGACCCACGATCTGCTTTCTTTGCCTGGGGAATTCCAATCTCCCGCTTAAGGAGCGGATTGCAGAACACGTAACACCCGGTTCACTTACCAGACATTTTCTACGAAAACACGTTAATCCTCCGTGGCCGGCCAGAGGCGTTTAATGTAACGTTTGTGGCATGGAGTTTCTTAGACAGAAATCTGATCTTTTAAATCACGCAGAGAGGTGCCACGGAATAGTTGTGCGAGGTCACACTCAAGGGAGGTTAGCACTGGAATGTCAACGCCATGCTCGACTCGTGTCAATCTAATCAGTTATTGGTGATTGTTGATAATTCTCTGTTCTGTTTACAAGCGCTTTTGGGCTACAGAGCCATCGAGAAAATCCTCCGACGAATAATATTGAGATAGAAGATGACCTGCCAACCTGATTTGATGAAAAGCCACTTGCACAGCTCCCTCATGCTGCTCCTTCGTTGCGTTCGCGCCCCCAGGTCGTCGAAAGACATATCCTTACCAAGCTCACGGATGTGTTGAGCTCGGTGATCGTTAGCAGCTATAGCGATGAAGATCTTTATCGCCTAGCTACCGAGACGCCGCAGGTCAATAATCGGCGACTCGAAGCACGACAGCTGCAGGAGGCATTAGAGGAAAGTCTCCGAGATTTACGTCATTAATTGCATTTCTGTACCCCTCCGGTCGTGGTTTTTTGTCCCACGGGCTTTTTTCCACGTCACTTTGTGCGAATGCGGGAGCAATTCCTTGTTCTAATGGAGTGGAGTTTGGAGCTCTGTGTTTGATGGCTAATAATGGAAGACGACCTGCTCTATAAGCTAGCACAATAGACTGTCAGAGTAGCCCTTTGATGTTCTACTTCCAGCGACAGATACAACGGGCCAATGAGATTTCATTCATATTCCTAGTGGGGCGGGCCGCAACACTAAGACTTTAGGCGCTGGGGGTAACGATTTAGCGCCGCAGTAGCCACGAGGCCATCCAAGACTTTATCCACCACCGTACCGAGATTGGAGCACTTGTGGTCTGTTGGGCTATTATGTGGGAACAAGGTCCCTGATACTTAAAAACGGCCTACACCCTGCTCTGCCTAGGCTTTCTATTAGCTCACGCTTGCGCTAGCCTACGCTTCAAGGGGAGTCCTCCTGCCGCTAACAATTATTCGACATAGCTTTATAAGAGAGCTAGCAAATCAAGATCTATAGCTTCATGCCTCCGCTAGCCGTCATTGGCCGCACATTAAGCCGGTCCACTTCGCTCTTGTCCGTCTTGGCAAAAGACCCATCGGGTCAACCCACCTGGGTCCTTTGCCAAGACGGACGCTATGTTGAGTTTCCTAGGCCTTTAGCCGCTGCGGGATGTACAGGGCTTTAGCGCCGCAGTTAGCCCCAGCCACCCTGTGAAAGAGGACCGCAAGTCCTGCCTCACGAGGCCATCAAGTCTATATCGTACCGATATTTGAGCACTAGTGGACTGTTAGGATATTATGTGGGTGGGAACGAGGCTTGAAGATATACAACTTTAGATAATAGAATTTGGGGCTTTCCACTAGTCCTAGTGCAGACAGATCATAGAGTGCGGATAATACAGTATTTAAGCTCCCTTAATAAAGAGCAACGATTTGTAGTTCTTAAGGACTTGCCAGTTGACGGAATGTAGTCCGTGTATGTCGTACAAAAGCGGACTATAATCCAGCTAGGCTTACTAGCTGTAGTGCACGGTCGCGTGATCGAACCCTAGCTATCACAGAGCAATAGCTCTGCCGTATATATTATGAAAGCGTAGGGTATGAGACGATTATTCTAGAAGGTATATCTCTCGATGAGCGGTTTCACATGATGTAATTCCTCTTACCTGGCCATCACTTTTAAGAAGACCCTAACGTGGCTAATTTCCTCACAAGAGGAATCTCACAAGAGAGAATCACTCTTAAGAAAGGCGTTCTAATATTCTATTTCCAAGTGACAGGTTCACCTATAAGGAGCTACCCATAAATGGATTATCATGAATTTGCGCTTATAAGATACCATATAGTAAGGTCCGTATGTTCCGTAAAATAACACAAAAAATTTTACTCGTGGCGTAATCTGCTTTGAGATGTTTCCCTCGAAGCGAAGTAGCTCATGGTTGTCCGAGCTTCATAGGTTGAACCGCATATTCCTAAATCAAACCTAGGACGTCGTTTATAACTCCTCGGATGTCACAGAAATAGAACGCGGGTGGCGTTTCTTTGGCTCAGATTCGGCCCGATCCAGCACTCGAGAGACCAACGACAGAAGCTGCCTATCCTTAACGAGTCGGCCCTCGGCCGCAAGCCTCTGCTCTTCATGCTTAGGAATCAGGAATATGGCATTATTGCCGTCGACAGTGGCTGCACGATAACATTGGGCGGGACTGACGCTTTGTAGATTTCGATCATACAGCGAATAGTTCTTCCATGAATACTTCCTCGCGACTCGTTCCACCGGCGATGGATCGGCAGGATCCACTCGGAGGCGGTCCGACTGCTTCTATTCCCCTCTTTCAAAACTCCAGAAGGACACCTCAACAAGAGCTGGTGCTGGTTGTGGTGGGGCCTCCACCGAGGTTAGAGGCTCAGTATCTGCGGGAGGGGTCTGACAGGTCTGACTAAGAGAATTGCCGACGTCATCCCGGGTAGTAGATGCTACAAGCTCACGATTCTCTACTAAGGTCTCCAGCTGTCCTTCACGACGAGAAGCTGGCAATGGCTCTCGGGTAGGTTCCGCAATAACAGCTTGTGCTAGTTTAGTATTCTTAGTGTGAGTCACCTCTGCCGGTTAGTTATCAGGCACCCTCGGTAGTGAATTCTGCCCTTCTAGAGATCTAGGTGACGGTTCCAGAGCTGGCTGCTCTTAGTGACAACGACCAAACTCTTCCTCGAGTCGCTCACGTTCTAAGTTATCTTCTAACTTTTGCTGCTCTTCCTGGGCCCTCATTAGTTGATCAAGGTATTCATTCAAGGCCGGTTGTTGCCCACCAGGCCGGCTAGCACTAGAAGAATTGCCGTCCTCAGCTTCCGTGGCCTGTGGCTGTGGATGATCAAGCAGCGCCTAATCCTCAAGATCATCGTTATGACGTGGGCCTTCTACCGCTGGTCCTTCCCCTGAGGCCCGCTCAAGCGGGGTTGCTTTAAGCGAAATTCTCGTGCAATGGCTATAGGTATCTGCTTCGCCCGGGACGCCAGGGCCATGTGTAGAGTGCAGCTGGAGGGCGCTCGCTAAATCCGGCGGTGTTGATTCGTCTTGGGGACCTTCGATAGGAAGTTCCGGGGATAAGCGTCCGTGGTCGGATATGTCCTGATCTATGGGCTCCGTGCTCAGCCTTTCTAACTCCATGGGCTCTTGGTCGCCTTCGCCCGTTAGGCGCGATTGACGCGTGCGCATCTGAGCGTTCCGCGCTCGTCGTTCTTTCAAAACCTCCCGTCCTCTTTCGCGCCTCGGTGCCTGCTGGCGGCGCAGAGTATGTTGCTCCCCATCTCGTCGGGCCCGCTGCCTCTGTGGCTCTGCTCGGTCTTGTTGAGGTGGCTCCCTTAGCGGCGTCGTTTGCACCGTAAATCCATGGTCACTAGAGAGGCCATCCTCTGCGATGAACAATGGCGACTAGCGCATATCCCCGGCAGACTCTCCGGCCTGTTCGCTGTTAGTAGGTCCAGGTCGTGCAGGTTTTCCGAAAAAGGCGAAGTAAATATAGCGGCGGACAAAAAAGCTGGTGATCGTGTCGGCAACTCTAACATCGTCGGCGTGCAAACGGTCTAGGAAGAACAAAGGGCTATCTTGTTTATAGGTTCGTGTTCGTGGCATCCCGCAGCGAGCCCGGGGTTTCACGGTGCTATCCGCGAGAAGATCCACCATGTCGGGTTAGTCGGGCTCCGCCGCGGCGAAACAATCGATAATTCGGCTGATCAAAGTATCAAACTGCTGGGCGTCATACCGGAAGCGACCTGGCTTCCTGGCCTGTAGCAGAGCCGCGCGTGCGATCTGACGGTCTGGGCAATCTTCGATCAATGCATCGATCTCTGGGGACTTGAATCCGAGCCGGCGGGCGAGTTTAGCTATCTTATAGATCGCTCTCTCGTCGGCTTTAGCACGAACTGGCTTTGCTAACAGGTCATCCTCCTTCTTTGGGTCCGGGGGCATCAGAGGATAATGCCGCATTGTATACAGCCAGACTTGCAAGTATCCCATCTTAAGACGCTCCAGATCGGTCGCACGTTGGCGTCGGAACGTGGACTTAGAAGTTTAAATAACACTCTTTTCTGCCTCTAAACCCGAGGACGGAATAAACATTGACCTCATCGTTTGCTAGACAGATTCAGTTGTCGGGCCAAAGAGTCGCTTCACACAATAAGCGCAGCTTTCTAGGTACTTGAAGTCTTCAAAGAAGGTGTACAATGATGGAACCAGCCCGTTAAAGTCCTTTATTCGGTTCTATATAATTCTTCTTTCTTTCTCGCTGAATTCTGCGAATGCCTGGCCACTTAGGACCAGCCCACAGGCCGCTTTTCCATCGGTTCGCGATTTCCCCGGCGCAAGCAGCTGTAGTGCGTCCATAGTATCCATATCGATCTTCTTTATCGAAATGGGGTCCGAGGCAACCAAGGAGGACCAGAACTCTCCGATATGGTCAAGATAAGTGATGATCTCCTATAGAGCGGTGAGGAATGGGATCTTTAGGGCGGAAAATAACCCCAGGTTTCAGAACTCACTTCGACACAACCTGTTGCGATCAACCGGTGGAGCATACTGATTCTCATCCCATTAGGCCAAAGCCCGGGGATTGGCAGTAACCGATCAAAAGCTCGCCGAAGACGACGATTTCTTTTATTGTCCAACTGATCCAGGCGGTCCTGATTGCTGGGTGACAGCCGAACAAACCACCGCTCCCGGAAGGCTTCATTCCACTCGCCCTCATACTGTCGGACCTTGCGATATATGTCTCCGTCAGTCGGCTTCTTCTGATTGGCATATTCTTCTACTAGGGATGTTCTCAGTTCTTCGCCGATATCTACCCTGACAGTCAGCGCTATCGATACCGAAAAGATGATTTTACCATGCCGTCTAAGTAGAGATCTACCGTCCACCAGCGGTCAGTCGGAGGGAGAATCTCGGCCCCTGCTTGCACGCGGTGACGGCCATAGAGGGCCCGTAATTGCCCTGCCGTGAATCCCAGCTGGGGAGATTGGTGCGGCTCATTAGTCAGCAGAGATTATTGCGGAACGTTCGCCTTCCGTAGCGCCTCGGCGAGGACTTGCCGAGACACGACCGCCGGGACGTGGTTGTCGACATCCAGACGGTAACATCGGTTTTTACGAAAGACTTCACGCAACCGATTCAAGTTCTTGGGGTCGAGACCTCGAGGCAAAGGGGGGTCGAACTGAATTTGATAGATATTGACTTTGGCGGCGCCGAGGTATTTCAGACGCCGCTCTATTGCTAGCCGGATTTCTTCCTCTGTAAACAAAGCCCGTCGCATTGTAGGAGTAAGTTAGAAGCAAATATCGATGATAACCGAAGAGAAGTCAATGTACTACAAGATATATATATATACGTCGAATGGCCCCTCCACTGCGGGGCGTTAAGGAGGCATTAAGGAGGCATTAAGGAGCGTTAAGGAAGCACTATAGAGCTTTTCTGTTATGCCTGCGGGCTAACCGCAGCGACCCTAAGCCATGCTTACTTAATTGCCCTCCCGCTCGCGTGGCATTGCGTTTCAGCATTACTGTGTCTATTCGTTTGGACTTGATACTGTATCATTTGGACTAGCATGCAGCCAGTGGGTAACAAGCGGGCCACCCAATACCGGGCGGATGACGTTCCTCTGCTTAAGCAAGCTCCCCCGGATACCAAAGCAGCAGCATTGCAATCACCACCTGAGCTGAAATCCAAGCTTAAGGGAACCGCCTCCAGTGCGCGCCTGGCCAAAAGGCCCGCTGCTCTGTCGCTCGCGGACTCTAGCCGTAAGGTTATACGGGGCCCACAACGAACCTTAGCTCTTCCGGAGATCAGCGAGTCAGGAAACGGTTCGGACTCAGATCTAGTCATACGAAATGAGCCTCCGTGGGATACTTTCAAGAAATACTACGAATGCGACTTGGCTGGCACTGTTGCCGTATGCGTCCGGCGCTCTGGTCGCCGTGGCGTCTAGGCGATTCGCCAGTATCCTTGCAAGGATGCCGACAGAATTCTAGGGATTCTTCGTTCCATGAGGCATAAAAATGTACTCTCGGCCTAGGAATGTTTCCGCACCTCCGATGCTCTATATACTCTTAGCGAGTTCTACCCGCTCACCCTGGATCATGTCGTCGCTTGTAAAGCCTTCCCAGACCAGCAGCAGCTGGCTGCTGTTATGTCTCAGGTCTATTTCCCAGTTCCGTTGCCATACATGACCGCTAATCGTTCCCAGTTTGTTGATGGACTATCATATCTCGTCGCCAAAAATCTTCACCATACTTCCCTAGATTGTTCCAGCATCCTAATGCGCCTTGACGGAGAGGTTCAAATCGGTAATCTTATTGTATGAACCCAGCCCAGAAAGGCATCTGACCAGAACTCCTAGCACGGATTGATTGCAGCGTCACCCGGCCAGAGGGTAGGGCCTAAGCGGACGATTTAGCTCCCGTCGCGCGCGTAATGATGGAACTAATGCAGAAATACGCCAAGGATGACGGGGCGGTTGGGATTGATAATCTCGATCGCTGGCGGAATCGCTCAGCTACTATTGAGTTTCTCTCCGCGACGACATCAGCCGGCTCTTTTGAGGAATTGAAAAAGGTGTGTCGCTTCTTTTTTTGATTTGAACACGGCTTATTAGTTTCTAGCAACGTCTCTTAACAGAAATTCATTGGTCTCCTAGTGATCTAATTGGCCTTGCATGGTTTGCGCTGATATCTGCGCGTACATTTTACTCGTACGCGCCTCAGTCAGATAAGGATGAATAGAGCACAATTATGGCTATCATTTGTTTATATAATGATCAAGGGGAATAGTCAATGGTAATCAACACAACTCGATTAAAAGAAGCTAAATGAGGATTCCTGTAGACCATGACTGATTGAAAGCAAAACGGGCTTGAAGGGTCAAATTCAAAAGCCTCTTTGGATTTCCCTCGTTTCGGAAGAAGGTATTGGGTAAATGGCTGCTAGATTAGTATTACGTTGCCGGCATGCTAGCAAGGAATTCCTTCATTTTCTTCCTTGCACAGGTCTCCGCATCAACCACCTTCCAAGGACTTTCAATCCGCTAACATGCCATGGCCACCTCGTCCTCAGCCTGGGCACATTCTAGTTCATGTCGACTTAGGAGACCATCAGCCAAAATAGCCTGGCGGAGGTCGTCTGTAACCCGTCCAATCATGAGGGACTTAACCAACGGCTCTAACGCGTGGAAGACGCGAATAGTGCTTGGCCGAGTATTTAATATAAAAGTAACGAGTGCATCGATTTGATCATTAGTAAATGATTTGTTACACCTAGAAATCTGAGTCAACTGGCCCGCAAATGATATAATTCGGAAACGCACATGATACGTATCAGGGAGCTGTCGCCGATTAGCAGTATACCAACTCCTAACGTCCCTGCAAGCCTCCACCACAATCTGCCTCGCCGCACATGATAAGTAGATATCTTGTTACGACGAGCTTGCCGTGACATTGATATGCGAGGATCATCAGGGTAGGCATCGAGAATGCAGTTAAGAACACGGTTCGCGTCCTGCTTAGGTGTAGTAGATTCTTCCGGATGTTTACAGAACTCTTCGTAGTTGAAATTGAGCAAAACCTGTCCGATTCGCTTCGCGACAGGGTCAAGAAACGACTTTGTCTCGTCCGCATCGAGCATGCGAACATAATCCACAGCTCCTTGTATACCTTTCCAGAGGGCGGGGAGTCCAAGTGCGTGCGAGCCGAGCAGCATATTGTCGTCCTACTCACCTAACAGAGGTCGTAGCATTTTGCAAGGTTCCTGTATAGCAAGATGAACTTCCGCGTCTAGGACCATCTGAATTCGTTTCTCTTCTAGCATATGCCCCTGGCCGAATTTGCAGCGCTGCAGCAAACGAAAAGTTGTCTAATTAGACCCGGTTGCGGCCGGCGATATTCTTGATTGCCTCGACCAGTCGCTGACTAGCATTGTCGATTCGGCTGACTGGTTAGACATAGTGGCTATCAACCCCGGAAGTGTTCGTTCCCCCAACTGAGGAGAGCCGCAATACATAGTAGATGGAGTCGAGTAGCTGGAAACACCCCCATCGGGCCCAGGCGTGGAGACGGATTCTGCGGGCGACGTTATTCCAGCGACTGGGTGAGGGGTACCCAGAGGAACTGTATCCGGCGTCATGAAAAACACGCCTTCGTCAGGCCTCTGGTAGGCGTACAAGGCTCGGTCTAATTCACTGCCCGGGTAGCACCCATACATATCATTCATCCACGAATCAGGGTCGGCATAGGTTGGTGGGACATTGTTTAGGGACCCTGACGTTTTGGGATCACTCGTTGGTAGGCAAGGGACGGACGCCGGAAGATGAGTGGGTTGCGAGGCATCTGTATTACAGTTTCCTTCAAAAGAAAAATGCGTGGTTAAATAGGTCGATGATTACAATTAGAAGAGGCAAATGAAAGTGCTTTACCTTAGGATACTGAGGGATTGTCCTCAATGGGTCCTTGCACCTGAGAACGTTCCACGAAGCCAGCGTTTTCAAGTCCACACCAGATATCAGCTACCTGGGGCCACTTTAGCTTCCGAAGCTGCTCCAGATCGGATCCGAAGTCTCGAACAAGCTAGAAAAAGTAAGGATGTAGTCTGAACGTATTTCTCGACGAACTAACCTTGCACAGCTGTGGCTTTTCCAGAGCGACAGGCATCACTCCCGAACGATCCTATGACAGAACCTATTAACTGCTGGACTTGTTGTAGGTGGGGGGTCAAACTTACCTCGAGGGTGACCGAGGCAGGGAATACGTCTATGAGGCCATCCCGGTATGTCGAGGATATGAACGTCTGTCCAGCAGTCAGAATGTGCTATCGGATGAATCCCCCCCTTTGTGCCCGCATCATGGCATCTATCTTCTGTGAGTCATCTAGTCGTCCAATCTGCTCAAGTTTTTTCCCAATCTGGTTGACCAGCTGCACTATAGTAAGCGACATCCACAGAAGGTACTACGGAGTTTACTCACATCGGAACAACTATCTTCATCCTAATCTGGTTCTTTGTTCTGAACCTCCTTGAGTGAGGTAAGTACATGAAACTAGGTTAGATCGGATTCACTTACCTGGACGCCGACCGTGAGAGTGAGCATTTTGGCGGGACTGGCCCGCAAGAACGACCAATAATGGTAAACGAGGGAATGTAAGTTAGCAGCCAGGGCTAGTATGAAAGTTTTCGCGAAAGGATGCCGTATAGCAGACGAAGAGGGAGGCGCCGAACAGGACGGTTAGGTGGAAGCATGATGGAAAGAGAGAGAAACCGACTTTTATAGGGAATTGTGACTAAGCGTAAGAGGGTGGGCAAAAGTGAGGGTTCCTGGGAGCACATCGAAAGGCCACGCACGGTCTGAACGGTGAAATCGTGCCCTTGAACCGGACGGTACGGATGATGCACCTGCCCCACCTCCACCCGTCGCTTCCAGCCCTAGTCAGGAACATGTCGCGCGTCCTGCGAGCCAAAACGGTCACTGACGAAAATTACATTACTAGTCCACGTTCCCGTCCTCTTTCTCCCAAAATAACAGCTAGTCCTGTACCCACGGCTAAGTACCCCGTGTACACCCGGTATTTTATTTTCGATACTGCCGACCCTATTCCAGCGCGCTCTAACCGCCCATTCACCCTTGTCCGCCATTCCGTGACGATCAATCAGCGTTAGGCTGGTACTCCATTTCTGAAAGCTTGACACCCTAATGTGCGTAGCCTCGTACGATCTCACGTACGTGGTCTCGAACATCATCTGCTGCGGAGACTGACAAGGAAGTTCAGCACATGATGTCAACAGTGTAGATGGAGATTTTTACCTATTACTAACGTCCGACCTTGCTCGTCCCGGATGTTCGGCAGCCTTTCGATCTGGTCGCCAGATGCCTCTAGCGAGATGATATTTCGAAGATCGGGCACGCCCTAATACAGACAAACTCGTTCATGCTTTCCAAATGGAGTTTTGTTGTGTGCCAGGCCATTCTCCACGTAGATAGATATGTTGAGGATCTAGAACCATCGTTGTCGTCAGCTTTAGGAGGAAACACCCTGGTGTTAGGATCCGTTACGAACATAGCCCTCGTCTATGATATCGTCCTCAAGGAGATGATTGAGCAGGCCCTATGCCGTAGTTGTCATGTCTTTTTTATCAGCTGGGTGTTGATCAGGGGTTATGGGACGGTGCGCTCACCAATCGACTGTACTTGCCATACCAAGTGGAGTCGGCGAATCTGAAGAGTGCTGGTGTTATAGCCGTAGATCATTTTCTTAAGATAGGGGATTGCTGCGGTAACCCCAAATCCACTTGCGATCAACAAGGCGCTTTCGTACTGACTAATATCCTCGCTCGTTCTATGAGGCCCAGTGAACAAGGTCAAAAAAGACACCGAGATTTCTGCGGCTACTGATGCGTGACGAAGGAGATCAGAGGATAGACCACGACGTGGTTGTACTAGGAGTTCCATGGTATCCTGTTTACTCCGAGACCATGATGTGACTGTGAATGGGTGTGTCTGTATCCACGACCATAAACTAGCCGATGGTATCCAGAGGTTAATGTATTACCCGGCCTCAACCTTCACTGGTCGAGGCAAGAGGATACAAAGCCGCGTTCCCGTTATTATATTGACGTCCTCCTCCGATTTTCTGTGGGTGAAAGATGCGATGGCCCTCGGAGCACCGCGGCCCGCAAATAGCCCGTTTCGATATAACAGAATGACCAGCTGTAAGCATGAAGTCAAGCCCAAAAGGCCCAACGCAATCCAGAGGTAAAGATTTGGGGGGCCGCTTTTAGTCGGAAGATGCCGCCAGGTACCATAGGCAAAAAGTCCGGCCAGGATTTGATGCCCTCGAAGAAAGATTTCGTACGACCATCGACGAAACCATGGTATCGACAAGAGAGCTAGGGCGCCCAGTGATACAGCGCCCTGGCTGATATTAGCTAGAGCTGAAAGAGAGTAATCAGGGAGCATACGATGACGGTAAACAGATTTTGTGATGCACCGAGCGGAAAGCTAAATTGCCTAGCCTGAGCTGCCGCTATGACATGGAATGTTAACAGAGCAGTGGCCATCCAACCGGCAGCACTGTGGATTCTGCGACAAGTGCGCCAGGTGATGCTAAGAAGATTAGCTAAGAAGCTGAGGTGGGTAGCTGATAATGGGAAAATCAGATTAACAAGGGCTAACTCTCCTGCTCGGCGGCCAGCGCTAGCAACCGATTCTATTCTGAAGAGGACGAGAAGGACGTTAACCGCGATATATGATGCGTGAAGGAGAACACTGGCTCTGGACCACGGACCAAAAAGTCGATTCCTATGAACAACAAACGGGAGGGTTAGGTGTCGAGAGGCTAGAATAGAAAACGAGTTTGTCTAACTGGTAAGGATGGAGAGGGCCTGGAACAAAAAAAGCCCAGCAAAGATGCCGCCAGCGGCAATTACGTAAATAGCCAATGCATTCATACAGTACTCTGTGCCGACAAAGAAAGAAAAATGTTGAATAAGGCGATACTGTAAAGAAGGATGAAGGAGCAAAAGGAGGATGAAGGAAGAAAGCATGCAAAGCAGACGGTTCTTATAGCCTAGAGGTAATTACAAATGACGACCTTGCTGCGGTGCAGCTCCTCATAGTAAACCATGGCCTGCGGGATAGGGGTGCTACTCACTTTCGTACCACCGCAATAGCCCTCAGTGTTCCAGATCGGAATATTAAATAGGTCTTAACAGCTCGAAACATAAAATTTCTAAGTAATCCCATCTCATTTGAAATCTACGCGATGTCCAAGAAATCTTCGTGGATAAAGAAGCGTCACCTAGAGACCGCGCAGGCAAAGGCGCAACAGCGACATAGACGCAAAAGGGGTCTTTTTAAAAAGGTAGCGGAATTCTGCCTTGAATGCGAATCCGATGTGTTTGTGGCTATTCGAGTTCGGAGCACTAGACAGATGTATATTCTTGATTCATCCTCGCGAAGCCAATGGCTTAGCGTATTATCTAACTTAGTATTCTCAGCCAACTTCTTTTCCATCCCAAGCTAATATTAATAGACGTCTTACTACCCTCCCCCGATCCAGGAGGCAATAGAAGATATCGTACCTCAACCTGAGCATTTGTCAGATCAGGGAGGCGCATTAACTTCCGCCTGATAAAAAAGCATGGAAAGGCTTGGGACACTCCTCGTTAATTATTATTTTGTTGATTTTCATGTTTATCTTGTACTTTAAGCATGACTACATTTACATTACTAGAAATTAGGTTCATTGGTCCACGCTCCTCCACAGGTATATTTGTCATAGTTTGCAGCTTCTGTCCGGCTCTCTATCTCGATGCGGCTTCAAGCAGAGGGATAGTAGTCGAGCCTTTCGACTTTTCCAGGCTTGCATTAGTTTCTTACGTGTGCCTTTGAATGGGCTTCAGTACAGGTTGTCGCGAAACTAGTGTCACCGCCTTCACGTATAGATCGTTTTCCAAACCATAATTACTAATCTGCGCTAGTACATATTTGGGATTTGTCCGGGGTATCCTCGCTAGTTGGCTGGTATTGTTTCTTACATAAAATACCCATAGCTATAGCGGGGTGTATCGTCTTGTAATTTTAATACGCACACACCTCCGTACCCCACCTCGAAATCCATGGTCCTTGGATCTTAACAATCAATCACACTCACCTTTATGCTTAACGACCAGGTGCAGGAACGCTTCCGACGGCACTTATTCATCAAATGTTCCTACTTTATTTTCCCGCCGAATTGGTCCTCCTCATTGCGACATTCCTGGATGCAGAAAAAGACATCAACTCATTGTCTCAAACCAATAGGAGGCTCTACACGCTCCTTAATCCATACCTATACCGACGAAACTCCCAATGCCCATTATCTAAAGCCGCGTGGAATGGGCACGAGGCGGTAGTGAAGCTGTTACTTGAGACTGGGCACGTGGACTCAAAGGACTCTATGGGTCGCACACCACTATCTTTGGCCGCACTATATGGGCATAAGGCAGTGGTGAAGCTATTACTTGAGAGTGGGCAGGTGGAGGTGGATTCAAAGGATTCCAGAGGTCGGACATCGTTACATTGGGCCGCACTATATGGGCAGGAGGCAGTGGTGAAGCTGTTACTTGAGACTAGGCAGGTGGACGTGAACTCAAAGGATTCCTACAATCGAACACCATTATCCGAGGCCGCAGCGAAGGGGTATGAGGCAGTGGTGAAGCTGCTACTTGGGACTGGGCAAGTGGATGTGAAATCAAAGGACTCCGGGGCCCGGACGTCGTTATCCTGGGCTGCAGCAAAGGGGCATGGAGCAATAGTGGAGCTGCTACTTGAGACTGGGCAGGTGGACGTGAACTCAAAGGACTCCTACAATCAAACGCCATTATCTCAGGCCGCAGCAATGGGGCATGTGGCGATAATGAAGCTGCTACTCGAGACTGGGCAGGTGGACGAGAACTCAAAGGACTCCTACAATCGAACACCATTATCCAAGGCCGCAGCGAACGGGTATGAGGCGATAGTGAAACTGCTACTTGAGACGGGCCAGGTGGATGTGGACTCAAAGGACTCCAGAGGTAGGACACCATTATCCTGGGCTGCACAATATGGGCATGAGGCGGTGGTGAAGCTGTTACTTGAGACTAGGAAGGTGGATGTGACCTCAAAGGACTCCGATGGTCGGACACCATTATCCTGGGCTGCATTGTGTGGGTGTGAGGCGGTGGGGAAACTGTTATGGATGAGGCTACTTGGATCAATCTAGAAAGCGCATGGAGGCGAAGATGCTGAGGCCAACTAGCAGAATCCCCATGTCGGGATCCATCAGAACCCGTGCTTTCGCGCATTTATGAACATGCTCGCTCTGACGTGTCGTGTTTTTGGCGAGGATCTTTAACCAACCGAGGCATTTTACTTAGGGCACCTAGCCAAAATTAGGGGAGTACAGGACGGGTTCAAACGTCAAATATCTTACCTTCTTATCGCCATGTATGATCTCGAAGCACCTCTGAAGCTCGAGTTCGGTGTAAGAAACCTTTCCGGAAGAGAGAGCGATCATTTCCAAAGGCAGGTAGAGCTACAAAGGTATGAGAGCATCCAAGCATATCGAGGATATATATCTCAACATCTGTTGCCAGGAGCTGCATATTCGAAGAATAAGGTGGCAGAACCATGATATACTTACACCTATTGGCTGCAAAGCTTCACCGTTTAAGATGACTTAGCAGCCACTAGCCCTGAAATATTTCGTAATCAGTCGGCCAATTTTGTTATTACACCATCACTATGGAATATTGTACTGTAGTTGCCTTGGATCATCAACGCAGGTACGAGACAGGGCAGCGTATTTTAATCAAGGTAACACCCCGTATCGATACCAATGCTGGAATATTGATATTCCGAAGATACTTCTAATATAGACTAGTGGGTCTTGGCGTTAGGGTTTGGGAAGCAATCGAAGAATGCAAGTGGTGACACCAGTTTCGAGACAAGCTGTAGAGGAGGAGCAGTCGGTCATCCCTGAGGCGATCCCGCAGCGATCGCCTGGGTGGCCCCACTCGAAATAGTATCTGAAAGACAACTCTTAAGCTATGATTGGATGATACGTATTTTGACACTTTTCAGGCCTGCACGAACCTCTTTCCGTGCTTTAGATGTATGATGATGATGATGAATTCATTTGCCCGATGTAGCTCGCTCTAGATATATGCTGCTGTACGGGAGTGCTGTCGGGCCTGCCGACAGCTGTAGAGTGGGCGCCAGCCCACTGGACAATTGTTCCATGGGGCTCACAGAGCGAGCTCCTGATTGGTTGTCCTTGAACGAATGCAAACAAAACAAAGGAAACGCAGTTATGCAAACATGACAAACATGTGTAATCTAAAACGAACGAAAGTCCTTCCCCTGGATCCTCCCACAATCCGGGACCTGTCTCGCCAGGCACTCACCCCGCCTGCGCACCACTCTCACACCCTCTTCTGCTGCCGGCCTTCGCTCGTATGTTCGCTTGGGTCAAGGGAGTGCCTCAGATGTATCTGAAAAGGTTAGTGTTCGTACTGAGAACGTAATACTAGAGCGAGCTACATCGGGCAAATGAATTCATCATCATCATCATCATAATTCGTACTGCGAAATTTCAAAATAAATGACGTAACGCCTACACTGTTCAAGGGCTGGCAATGAGGGAGATACAGGATTTACCTATCGTATGGACAGCCCGAAAGGTTATGTGGGAATCAAGACACTTCCATTCGGAACAGTCCTCAAACATTGGACCATCTCATATGCCAAGCAGCGCGCCTCACAAATTAAACGATCACTCGCAGCTCTTGCTCAATGATGCGCGGGCTTTGACTAATCACATCATGTATAAGTTACTTCTCGCCAAGAATACATCCCGCAGCGGCCTCCCATTTGGTGGGCCTCGCTGGACCGCTGCGGGCCAATGAACCCCGTTCGATGCATGGCCTTCCTTTCGATGACGGCCTAGGCCCGGTCGCGATGGTTGCTGATCTGGAGTTCGATTCGACAGGAAGCGTCTTTTATATCCTAGCCTTCAATTCTGGCCGTTTCTCGGACTTTCCATGGCTTCTGTAGATTGACTTGTGAAACGCTTTCCGAAACTTAGTTAAAACACCGGTTTGTCTCGGAGCCGGAGGATTCGTAAGACCCCGATCGCCAGGCAGATCCACCCATTCTTCAGATCCAACGGGCTTATAGCGGAACACGGCACCCGGCAGCCTTAGTTTTCTAGAAATGACGTAACTCTAGATGATTGAAGAAATAACGACTGCAATGATGCGCACAGTACGTTCACTTGCAAGGAGACAAGTATGTGTGTAAGTAAACTAGTATTTTCGGAAAGCATGAAAGAGAGTGTGTAGAGAGAATTGGCACAATTGGAATTAGACAACATAGCATTAGAATCCCAGAGAATGGAAGAGAAACTCCAATCACCCTCTAAAAGATGAGGGGAATGAGAAAGTGTCACATTTAAACGGTCAAGTTTGGTGATGCCGCATCATATTTTGTAGATCAGACCCGTACTTTCAGGAGGGCCATGATTGACCCACAACCACCAGTATTCTGAGTCCACTATAATCCCCGTGGGTGAAAGAGGCGGAAACTATTGGGAAAGTAAAGGGCCCTCGTTATTCTTGCATTTAACCCTACCTCAATACTGCCTACACCTGTAGATAATAACCAAAAAACTCAGCAGAAAACCTATTAAAAAGGAGGTTGAAAAACAGACGCTGGGAAACGGGTAGGTCAAGTAGTAACATCTGGGCAAAAACTAAGAAAAAGCCGGGCAACTAAGGCAAAGTGCAGGCCAAATGGGCAAAACATCTGGGCAACTAGGAGAGGTTAGCACCGTTTTTACAGATGCCCGATACCCCCAAAACCCAGACGTCGCCACAAGGAAAAAAAGTCATCATGATAATAATGATGATGAATTCATTTGCCCGATGTAGCTCGCTCTAAAAAAAAAAAAAAAAAACATCATTCATTATACAGTACCAAGTCGTCTGAGTGTTAATAGCGGGCAAGTTATCATACGAGATGCTCTGGGTCTCCTTGAGAACAGCCCGGTCGTTCCTAGAATCACCATCAATCCAAAGAGATACGACAAAGCTCTCAGAAACGCTTTGTACGATCTTGGGAGCCACCCCGCCGTTCCCGAAAAGTGTTAGCTCTTTTATGATTAGTTACTCATTCGCAAGATGCTATAAGCCTCTCGAAGAAATTCTGCTTTTTTGGGCTCTCTGCATTTCGGTACAAGGCGGTATATACAGGGAAGGATTGATGCGTGCTTCCAAAGATGCCAGTTAAACTTGGCATTTCAGGAAAAGCAGTCACTGTGAAAAGTAAATACATGAATCGAGAAAAATGTAAATAAAAGCTCCTAAAAGCAAATCAACGGTGAAGTGTGTTTGTAATAGTATAATTGTTCCCCCTCTATGTCCTGCATGTGGGCTGGCAGACGTTAAAGTTAAGTTGCCTAATATAGTCTTAACGGCCACTGCTCAATCGGAATGACGAGAAGACACGGTTAAGGGTACGAAATATCTCGCTAATCAGTCAATTCGACTGCAATCCCATAAAAGGCTAGTCTCAAACTCCCAAGACCCGAGCCGGGGACTAACACGAAGCAAGTGACTTACGTTAGGATATCACGAAGCAGAAATAATTATTTGGAAAATGACGTGCGGTCAGGTCAGAGTAGACCTTCAAACGTGCTTCGGTACAGCATGTGCCGAAACTGATGTCACCACCTGAACTCTTCGATTGTTTCTCAAACCTTAGTTGCCAAGTCTACTAACACATGTTGGGAATGACGCTGTCAGCGACGCGGTGGTTCGGCACGCCTGAATCTAGCATCATGAGAGCAAGGTGATTTCTAGTAGAGAGAACAAAGCAACTCAGGCGCTGAAGGTTCCCTTGCGGCCAGATGTGGGAATTATATAATGAAGTGACAGCAACTTGTGGACCAAGCGGCTGATGATGAGTTTTTAGTGGGGTCTGAACAGGCGCCCACGCGCCTAGTACGTATGAACGTGCGAATCCAGGCTCAGTGGCAGCCCACGCATGTTGAGGGCATGGTCTTTTAGCCCCGAATATTCTCCGACTCTGAATATTGTCCAGACCTAGGCCCCAGGACCTGCGCGTTAATAACCAAGCTGTGCCGCCTAGCCACTTAGTCTTAACCTCGTTCGGTTCCGAATGATATTTAGTAATAAACAGGTGATACAGGTGATCGTCACTCCGAATAGTCACGTCCATGTCCGGTTCCTCTGGCTCGATGCGGCTTCAAGCAGAGGGATACTCAGATCTTTGTGTCGGGTCTCCTTGGCTATCAACGTACGACCGCGAATATTATAGATCCCGTCTTCTCTATCCGAATCCTCCGTGTACAGCCTCGAACAAAAGGATAGCTAGATCTTCTTTATGAGAGCTATTTAGCTGTCGACGTACGACCGCACAGACGTTATTCCTACTCCTTTCTCCTTCGACTATTAATCTTCCTGCGACCTGAGCCTAGAATCCACTCGGGTACCATTGATTTGAGGGCTTTTCGGATTTCCAGGCTTGCATTAGTCTCACACTTGGGCCTTTAATGGGCTTTAGTAGAGAAGGAGGAGCAATCAAGCGTGCTAGGACGTTGGAAGATAGCAGTCGGCTATCCCTGCGGCGAGCCTCAGCGATCCCCCTAGGTGGCCCCACTCTAAATAGGTTATGATTGGATGATAAGTACTTTGACTTCCAGGCCTGTACGAGCCTCTCTCCATGCCTCTTCACGGGCCAGAAACACGCGTACTCCAAGGACCAATGAAAATTCCCATTACATAGGACCGTGAGTAGTGGCCTTGCGAGATGGCCGCAATATTCTAAATATTCAAGGTTACTATAATTTTGAACTGTCCTTAGTTAGCTCCTTCCAGTGATTTTCGCGCGTCTTCCAAGGAACAACCTCGTAAGGTTGATTCGACGCCGGCGACTTCAAACGGTGAAGTAACAGTCATAACTAGTTGTCTTGACACGCTGGCTATCGTAAACTTGTCTTTTAACGAATGGACAACCAGATATATACTGATTTCCGTTCCGATTGCATCGGCATGCATAAACGAAGAGTATATTCCGTCTAGTTTAGTTACCTCCGGGTCCCATTGAAGCTATCTTGTCTATTATTAAAAAAAAGGAACCTGCGTCTAAGCCAAGCGCAGACTAGAGTGGAGTTGGGGAAGTAACTCGTAAATACATCTTTTTTCGACTCACGACTGTTGAACTACTCTCAACCTTACTCTCTTCCCAGGCCGAGGACGGCTCCTATGTCGCCTTCCTCTCTATAGGCGGGATTATGCCAAAATTCTGATCCCCGTTTGCCTCAAAAATAGTGACCCTCCGTGTTTTTCTGAGTGCCCTCACTAAACAGGTTATACTGACGATTATTCTCACCGTACTGATTAGCAACACCAGGCTGTTCGGCCATTGATGGACTCGCGCGGCGTCTCTCGTTTGCCTTCGTTTCTTTAATCCACCGACGCAGCTCTCCACACAAAGCCACAAACCCAGGGTCGTCGGAATTGGCAAACTTCGGCATATCCATATGGTTGCTGTGGATTCTAATGGGGGTGTAACCCGGCAGGATGGCCGAATCCTGTGGCACGACCTATTTATCTAGGTATCAGTATTTAAGGAGGAGCATGGCTTTGCCTAACCTACTAAGCCAACTCCTACTACGGGTAGCTCCTCGTAGAAGCAAGTGACCTCGATCGGGGGAAGATCTACTACGCTGCGCGCCTTGACCATCGTGTGAAAGCCATCTTGAATCCGCGCAAGCACCTCAGAATCGCGTTTAAGGACGTCGACGATGTCGGAGTTCGTCTGCTTGATGACGCCGATAGATCGGGACACGACCTCAGCCCATTTGGCAAGGCCGGCTCCACGGTGCGGCGTGCCGAGAAAAATAATGCCAAGGGTAGAGCGACCAATATTGTGCAGATGTGGCTCCGGTCGTTGCCTTGACGTTAACAAGGCCTGCCACGGGCATTAGCGCAGTTCCTGGAACAAAGGCGGTGACGTACATCCTCGCAGACTAGTCCCCCCAAGCTATGACAGACAAATATGATCGGTCGTTCATTCTGCGTGTGTCAGTACCCTGCGACGTCGGTAGACTTGGGTGCCCTACTGTGCCGTCGTTATCTCGGTACGATGAAAGAGACGCTAGCAGATTCCACGCATGGTTAGCGAGAAGATTCTGCGACACTATACCTCGCCAGTCGGCCACATACGCATCGTAACCAAATGTAAGGACGCGAGCTGTCGGAACTAAGGGTGGGAGGAGAATTTTGGGCCAGGGCTCGGTCGCGTCTCGCGCAGTCCACGTTGCTTCGCGGTCGCCAGTTAGGCCGTGAACGAAGACGATGCTAGAATGGAAGCATTAGGGGTGCTTTCTAATATAGGAGGGTACGCACTCGATTGCTCCGTTATCTGGGTTCCAGAGCGGTTTAATGCCGGCAGGGAAGGCCTTCCTCGGCATGTGTTTAGGCGTATCGTCCTGATCTTTGTCTGAGGCCCGTCGTCGCCGTAGGAATTGCTTTATCCTGGCATGCATGGATAACGGCATTTTTTTTGCCGTCAGGATCAATTCAAGGGCCTGTGTATCGGTCTCAAGCAAAGTCGTGCGAGGTGTATTTAAAGACTAGAATTGTACACTACCGCTGGCTAGCGAGGATGGATTAGCCGCCCTAACGGTTGGTTTCCCCTTAGGCCAAGCTAAAACGCCTCTGGAATCCTCTGCCATACCCCGAGTTGGCGCCGTCGGTGATGAATATAGTAACTAACAGAACCCGGGCGCTAAAAAAAAAGACTTGATTAGCCACCAACCTGATGAACCCATTGTTCGCCGTCACATTAGCCGCCCAGAATAGAACGGGTTCAGTCGTCGTAATTAGATAGGCACGATGGCGGCTAACTCGTTGTAGGCGTTTCAATCACTGACCCAGACGGTGGGAGGTCTCTAGCTGTGTTAGATACGATCTTGAGCCTCGATTATCTGCCGAAATACTACCTTCGACTAGCGACAGAGAGAATGTTGTTCTTAGTGGGAGTGGAGAAAGTGAGTTAGTGAATTTCCATTGATGGAAGGTCATAATCTTTTGTATGAATGGGTTGGAGAAGAGTTGGGTTGGGTGCATGTATAGGTGAGAGATGACTAGCGCGATCTGGTAGGCTTGGCTCACTACACGTTAGCGCCGGGACCAGCGAATCAATCTGCCGATATCACGCCGTCCAAGGTGAACGTTAGTGGAGCCCCACCTCAACATGGCGGCAAGGAAGCGAGCAATCGACACGTCACTGCATAATTCTTCTGTCTACTGCATATGCACCAGATGACTTCCTGACTTAAAGCTGCATGTCCGAGCGGAGGCAGGCGTTGTGTGAATGCCGCCCTAAATTACATTGACTCTGCCCGTTCCACGTCTACTTTTCCTTCTGGTACAACCTCCAGCTTAGCGAAGAAAAGGCTTGCTTGGCTCGTCAATAATGTAAGACTTGAGCTTCCTTGCAATGTCCTGTCCTATGCTTTCTAACCAACCCTCAATCCAGTCCCTTATCCGATAATGTCAGCTCCCGATATCTCTCGCCAGATCGCTTGCCTCAGCGAGGTCACGGAAGACATAGTTGGGACGTATAACTCAATCGAAGATCTCCGTGGTCTACCCGAAGCCTTCCAGGAAGTGAACAAACGACTTCCTCTCGTCGAACAAACCCTTCGAGATGCAAAGAGTCCGGTGAAGAAGTTGAAGTCCGCCAACGACATTAAGGCGCTGGAGACTGTCCTGCATAGCTGCGACCAGAAGGCCGACAAGTTGCTGCAGATTGTCGCGAAAGTCGGCAAAAAGTCGAAGGACCAATATAATTCGGCCGTGTACCGGAAAATCGCAATTAAGCAAGGCAAGCATCGCGTCGAGACGTTAATGGACGGCATTTTAGAGGATCTGGGAGCTCTAGTTGCGCACAACATATTTCCGGCGGAGATACAGAGGCAGGTCGAGCCGCTAGCGAAGGCTCGGGAGGAGCTAGCGAAGGTGCCTCCATCACTAGGCGACTCCGATCTGACCGAGCAGGCCGGCGCTGCCAACCAATATGGCGATAATAACCGGCAGTATAACCTGTTCAGCGAGGGCACACAGAAAGTCGCGGATGGCCACTATTTTGAGGCGAAGGGGAATCAGAATTTTGGTATAATCCCGGCTAAGGAATCCGCAGAGAAGAAGATGGCATAAGAGCTGCCCCCATCTTTAGCAAAGATTAATGTTCTAAAAGCCAATGGAATTACTAAGCGTTAGTCTTGTCATGTCTCTTTCCGCTTGCCGAAACGCAGAAATTTAAATCCAGATGTGGCATGCTGTGCCGCCGGAGTCTGGCAGTCGGCCATCCCTGAGGCGATCCCTCAGCGACACCCACCCTGAGATAGTTGTCTAGAAAAGGCGTTTGACTCTGATTGGATAACCGACCAACCGCCAAACCAGACGATGGCGTTACAACTACTTGATCTGCCTCTTCGTCATCTGACACGGAGCGGCGGATATGACAGGCGGGAGCGGGAAGTGGACGAAGAGGTAGGAAAGAAAGGCCCCGCAGGCGGCCGAACATATATAGTTAACTGATTACATAGGGGGGCTGATACAGGTAGTAGCGTAGCGAGGGCAGAAGAACACAGGACCCGTCCCGGCGGCTAACACGAACCAAATGGCTTATGTCAGGATACCACGAAACAGAAATATTTATCCGGGAAATGACGTGCGGTCAGCTCAAAGTGGGCCTTCAAATGAGCTTCAGTAGACAAGGAGTAGTCTAGATGTGGCATTTTGGGTCGCCGGAGTCTGGCAGGCGGTCACCTGAGGCGATCCCGGAGCAATCCCGCAGTGATACCTCGGGTGGCCCCACTCGCCCACAGGCTAGGGCAACTAAGACACACGGCTTTGTTCTACAGCACATCAACAGAGTATGCCAATAACCTCTGCCGTGGTCGCCACGGTGACCGAGTTGCGAGAACGTGAATTGGCTGCCCATAAACTTGCGCCACAGAGGATGAGAGCTAGACGAACATGCAGTGTATCATGCTGACGAGGTGCTCTTAAGGACAGTCTTGTCCACCTCTAGGAGCAACCTTAATCCCAAGAGGTACAGGCCAAGCTCCTCGGAGCACACAAGGTGCTCTGACGAACGAGACAGGCTAGATGGAGCGTTCTTCTGCCTTCACCACCCGTTCGGTATGTCGGACCCGCTTACAGGAGCAATTCTGATACCAAGACGTACGACCAAGTTCCCCGGAACATGTTCTGTGCTCCTGGGAGCGGGCGGGACTTTCCCCGGAGCGACAGCGATCCTACTATCTAGCCGGTCATTCACAGGAATCCGTACGCACTCGTGCGAACGACAATGTGTCTCTTCTGTTTCGGGGATTTTCCATAACTACTGTGGGTTTGTTTCCGAAACGCCCTTGAAACAGACTCAAAACGCCGGTTTGTCTCAGAGTTGGCAGATTCGTGAGTCATTACGCAACATGGCGAACGAACGCGCGTCCGACTGTCGAGTAGTCTAGTCCACTAAAGATATTCTTTCGTGGTCTATTCTTCAAGCCCATCGGGTCCATGAGGCCAGCTGTGACGTGGTGTTGGAACTAGTCCGGTAGACTAGGGAGGATCCGCTACCTTTTGTCCAGTCGCTGCCACCCCGCCGTTCCCGAAATGTGTTAGCTCTTTTATGATTAGTTACTCTTTCGCAAGATGCTAGAAGCCTCTCGAAGAAATTCTGCTTTTTTGGGCTCTCTGTGCATTTCGCTACAAGGCGGTATGGTGTATACAGGGAAGGATTAATGCGTGCTTCTAAAGATAAACTTGGCATTTCAGGAAAAGCAGTCACTGTGTAAAGCAAATACATGAATCGAGAAAAATGTAAATAAAAGCTCCCAAAAGCAAACTAACGGTGAGGTGTGTTTGTAATAGTATAATTGTTCCCCCTCCATATCCTGCATGTGGGTTGGCAGACGTCGAAGTTAAGTTGCCTAATACGGGCTTTAACGGCCACTGCTCAATCGGAATGACGAGGTGACACGGTTAAGGGTACAGAATATCTCGCTAATCAATTAATTCGACTGTAATCTTGTAAAAGGCTAGTCTCAAACTCCTAAGACCCCGACCCGGGGGCTAACACGAATCAAGTGACTTATGTTACAGTAGGATACCACGAAGCAGAAATATTTATTTGGAAAATGACGTGCGGTCAGGTCAGAGTAGGCCTTTAAACGTGCTTCGGTAAAGAAGGAGGAGTAATCTAGATGTGGGCATTTTGGGTCGCCGGAGTCTAGCAGGCGGTCGTCCCTGAGGGGACCCCGCAGCGATCTCCCGGGTGGCCCCACTCGCCCACAGGTCGGGATGAACGAATACTTATTAGCCGGATCTGCCCTGCTACTCCTTCTCTTCGTTTCGATGACGGCCTAGGTCTGTTCGCGATGGTTACCGCCTCGAGAGCATCCTATGAATGAGTTACTCAGAGCATCAAGAGCCTTACGAACCCCCTAGCTCTGAGACAAACCGGTGTTTTACCTGTGTTTCGGAAAGCGTTTCACAAGTTAATCTGCAGGAGCCATGGAAAGTCCGAGAAACGGCCAGAAGTGAAGGCTAGAATATAGAAGACGCTCCCTGTCGAATCGAACTCCGGATTTTCTTCTTTCCCAGTTCCGGGCACTCTTGCTACCCTTTTCCCGTCAACATTTTGTATTTCCTCTGCGATCGATCCCAAGCATTGCAGATATTCCATTGCTTCGCAGAAATCAATAATCCATGCATCTAGATTGATGTGTTATCGTTTATCGGTTGCATGTGTTGCCGTTGGTTAAGTTTCGATAGTTCTATGATGAACTTATGCTGCGATTATCGTTTTCTGAGAGTCATGCTCGCTACGACCTCCGAAGATACCTCTCTTTGCGCAGTGACGTCAATGCGCATAGTGTCCCTATATACCTAGTGATGGTTAAGCACCCGTGACGGCCGCATCCTGCGGTGGTTTCACGGTATCGGAGCTGACTTGTGTTGTTTAAGGTGCAATGGTATTTAGAAGTGCTGACATTTCGTTGCAGACGTGCTCCGCAGAATCTGCAAGAACTAAGCCACTTAGATGAACGGTAGCTGCCCTACGCAGACCTGACTATCATCGATTCTTGCAGCTAGGTCTCCGACCATTACTGATCACGCTGAGTGTCCCGATCGAACATTGGACCGATCACGACAGGTAACGTCTGTGTTTGAAACTGCCCGGCGATGTCCGCCATTTGTGTCGGCTCTCATATCGAGAAATTGCTTGCTATTCTCTAGCGTCTTGCACCGCACGCTCACACTGTTTGAGCGATTGCTAACGATCCAGCGTTTTTATCTGGCTAAAAAAGCCCCATCAACATATACCGCCTGAGTCTCCCAATCGAACATTGGACTGATTACCTGTAAGTTCCTAGTGATTTTAATCGGGATGGCTACTAATGTTACTTCGTCCTGTCGCCACCACCGCGTGTCAAGATGTTACTAACATGCTTATCATCGTCTCTCTATACCGCGTCTTATCCTCCCTCCTTTCGATCAGCACAGCGAGCCCGGGTTTATTGCGCATTTCGAGCTCTGCAAGTAATTGTCGCCAGTTTAATCAGCCGACATTCGTCTGCTAACTGTTCCCACCCAACTTCGACTGATACCAAACGGGTTTGCAGGACCGAATGGAGAAAACACTAGATTGTGTTGCGAGACTAAAAGGAAGCTACCCTTACTCGAGGGTCTGCCTGCTCTGGGGTCTGCCTGCACTCTATAGTCTGCCTGTACTCTGTGGTTTCCCTGTGGTCTGCCTACACTCTGTGGCCTGTCTGAACCCTATGGTCTGCCTGCACTCTGTGGTCTGTCTGTACCCTGTGGTCTGCCTGTACTCTAGGTGCACTCTGTGGTAGGGACGATTTGGTTTTGCGACACTTTGGTGTCGCCCTGCCAGAAAGTGTCGCAACCTAGAATGGGAACCTGTTCGACGATCTGTTCGTGGACTCCGTAGGAGCTCAGCTATTCCTCGGAAATTTCCCCGGCGACCACCCAGGATGCTATGACTACCTTAGCCACAAGCATCTACTATAAATCGGCAACTCTGCCGACGCGAAACTTCAGGTAGATAGAACACATGCCTCTGGAGAGCCTTAGATATCTAGTTCGCCACATCCTGCTCTAACATTATTTCCTCAAAATAATCAAGCGACGATCTGGATATTTAACGAGAGTCTTATAACAGTACAGACCTATATCTTTGCTAATACAACCACCTTATCCTGAGGCTAGCAAAGCAAGTGTTTCCCGTCTGCCGTTCTTGATAACCTATACAAAAGGGGAACAACAGAAATACCCACAATAGAAACGAAAATAAACAAGAAACGAAGATATTCCACCAACAGTGCTCAACCAAAAGTGGTGTCGATAGAGGGCTACTCTAGCTCCTTCACTTGCCCTTTCACTTGCCCTTTCACTTGCCTCTAGCTTGTTTTTTCTTCCGCTCTTCGTTGGCCGCTCGGACTTCGGCTGCGTGGCAAGAAGCACATTTACCACCTAGCATATAGTATTCAAGGTGAATTAGACATTGAAACACATGGCCCTTTTTAACACATCGGGAAGAGCAGGGTTTCTTGCAGGTAGGGCTGCTACAGAGTTAGAACACACGGCCGACTGGTTGTGAGGAAGAAGATAGACCTACTAGTGGTGGCCCATGGTTCCAGGACAGAGAAAAGAGTATTGGCTTGTTTGCCGTGGGATACGCTAGGATAGGAGAAAGAGGAACTAGAACTTTAGCTAGACACAACGTATTTAATGTCAGGTTATTGTGGTCCAGTTTAGCTTGTTAATATGAAGCACATCGGCAGCAGCTAGACGGAGCTGCTTTATACTTGAACAGGTAGAGCAGATACGCATAGACTAAACAGGTCATGATCACTACTACCCATCTAATTCACACAGTTGGAGCTAGGAGAAGCCAACCTCAGCAATGATTCGAACAGTAGCCGCCAGACAGTCGGCGTGTAAATTCTGAAACTACGACGGGATAGCCGGCGCTTACATAGAGAGAACGTAGCTTAAGTTAGTCTTCACAACAACATGAACCCACTTGACCAGGATAGATTCGAGTATGAAGCACCCTTAAACAACACATCCGGATCACTATCCCGCCTAGTAAAACAGCTCCTCTAAGAACCCTGAAGATCCCATTTGGTTGAATAAGGCTATTTAACTTGCGTGCACGCCCGCATGAGGTAGTTAGTTCTGCGAACTCTATTTCCTTGTTTTGACAATCCCGATCAATCCCACAAGGAATTAATCAGTCTGCCTTCAATGCTGTGGCCAACCATGACCCGATGTTGCATCTGTGGAAGTTGACGGACCTGATACAGGAGAAAATCGGGGTTGGATTGTTGATTAATTGGATTAGAAGCCGCCAGGGGCATTGTAAGATCGGCATAAGAGCGAGAGGGTACAGAGGATGAAGTGCAAATGTACGTCTGTCCTATCGTTTGAGGAGATCCCAGCCCAAATTGCGCGGTTGGTTACGACGTGGGACATCATAGGTCAAAGTGACACGTGTCCCTACTGTAACGTGTTTTAGGGAAGCGCCAGGAGGAGGGGATATTCCATCTAGCGCTTAAATAATCATGGGCTGAACATCCGATCGTCTCATGCCGGACGATCAATATTTAAAGTTGTCTATCCCCTCCCGCTTCAGCTTTTCCCGGCTCGCTCGCCCTTTTTCTACGAACAAGAATGGCGCAACTGCAGCATACTGAACCGTCGCATTATATGCACTCTGCTAAGGATGATGAAAATGCAGAATTATTTTCTGCAGTTCTCTCGACACTTGACAGAGAGCAGTTACCCCTTCTTGCGAGCGCCATTCTACGGCGCCTTCAACCACCCTATCAAACCGCTAATGCGAAACCCTCGGTCGGCGAGCCTTTGTACGGATCTTATCACGTACTCTTCCCGATGACCTTTAATATCGGCGTTTGCTGGATCGCGAAAATCCCCATTAACGGCACGGCAAGCAAATGGGATGAATTATCCGCCTCGGCCTTGACGTCCGAGGCGAACACAATGCGCCTATTGAAGCGCGAGACCACTATTCCTTTACCTAATATTTTGGATTTCTCCTCAACCACGCAAAACACTCTCCGATGCCCTTACATTATTATGACCTTCATTTCTGGAATCCCTCTATACAACGTCTGGTTTGGGCACCGCCTGAACCGCGCTAGCCGCGATACTACTCGTTTACGCCGAATTCGCGCCCTCGAAAGCATCGCCTCGGCAATGGTGCAGCTGGACAGATTCTCATTTCGAACGGGCGGCCGTCTTCTCTTTAGAAACGATGGCAACCCATCTGATATCGGGCCTATGCGACGAGTTGATCACAAGGCTATGCTTGACCGATAGTTCATTCATGAAGATCCAGACGATGACCCCATATATATCGAGTGTGCGGCATCTAGCGATCCGAAAGCATACTACACCCGCATGCTCGACATACACCCCGAACAGAATCCCGTTCCTAAGGGCCTCGCGATGCTCTTGCGCCAGCTAATCAGCTGGATCTCTGAGCCCAGTAGAATAGATCCCTTCGTTCTTGCACATCCAGACTTCGACATCCAGAACTTCATAGTATCCGAAGAGGGCGAGCTCCGAGGTATCATCGATTAGGACGGGGTCGCTGCTGTGCCTCGCACTCTTGGCAACGAGAGATATCCCGGGTGGCTCACGCGCGACTGGGACCCGGCTATGTACGGATATAAGGAGTCTATGGAACATGGAGTGGAACCAGAAGGTGTGTAGGAAGATTCGCCCGAATGTCTCGCCTACTACCGCGACATCTATGATGGCATAATGGCAAGGCATCGTATCGAGAGAAGAAGAGGATCTGAAGCCAACCTTTGCCGAGTATCCCTCATTACGGAAAACCTATCCATCGCGGTGGATGATCCTCGGTGCCGAAATGCAATTCTGCGCAAAGTAGTGCATGAAATATGGACTGCTGCGGGAGGAGGTGAGCAACCGGACTTCACGGACCTAGCCGACATGTTCGCCGAGAGCAACATGGATGTCGATATGGAAACTCTCCATAGGGGCTTTAACACCCTTCTGTCGAAGAAAGGGTCGTAAAGTGCCTTTTATTCAATCCACGTGCTCGGACGTGAGGTGGATCACGATCGTGATCAGAGACACGTCCAGGCACCCTAACGTGACGTTAGACACGAACATTGGCTCGAGCCTAAGTGCGATCTTCATTAGAAACATGAGCATGCTCACCCCCGAGAGCACGGGCGAGCATGGGGATGGCACCGTGAAGATGGACACGGACACGGAGGTCGACGACTGGGCGTTGGACTATTAGTATTTCGCCATTGCTCATACGGCACAGGCCTCTCTGGGTTGTTATAAGGAAGGAACGAAATGCAGGACTCGAAATAGCTGCAAATTTCCCGTGTTGCATCGATAGGAGATTACCGCTGTTCTGTGTGGCCATGGAGATTCAGGCTGAGCCAGCGATGCAGATAATATTCACCTAATCAACACCGAAATGCGCAGCATCAGCGTCGATGTTAAGGAAGGTTAACAAATATTTGAATTTCCTTTATGCTAGTAGAATCAATAAACAATCTCTGTCACGACCCGGCAGAAGACTTCCTACTTTGGAAAAGCAGGCATGAATCTGGTGATCCTTTCAACGAAATTCTAACTATCGAGAGAGGAAGAAGACGAGGAAAGGGAAAGAACGAGAAAGAGTCCTAAATACAAACGAGAAACAAATGCTCTACACGGGGTCGCGAAAGGGTAATCCCCAAAGCCCTAATCACGTGATCCTTAGTCGTCCTGGACCTGGAACCTCACAATCTCCATGAACTGATAAAGCAAAGGTTGAAAAAAGACAGTAAGATCAGGAAAGGAACCTGTAAACACCGCTCCTTAGGTCAAAAGGGTCACATAACATCGAAATCAGGATCGACTGAACCCGATTTGCACTTGTCCCTATAACTCAATGATTGAACAAACTTCCGGACGCGTTTCCAGAGATCATCGAGCTCGGCGTTCCAGAAACTATCGTGCTCGTCGTGCTCGACGTCTGAAATACAATCTATAATAGGGAGAGGATATTGGTTATAATGGAAACAGCAATTACCAATATCATGGCCACAGGTGCACGAGCGCGTATTTCTTCGGATCAAAGACCGAGGCGTGCGTCCTAGCCCACTGGTCGGCCTTCTGGCACGCTAGACGGAGCTTTCTCGTGGTCTCCCGCTCGCTGTCTCCTTTGGCCATGAAGCAGGCATCATCCACCCAGCCACTGCTCGTCACTCCATTCCCACAGTTCTCTATAAGGTCTGCATTGTAGATCAAATAGAGGATCGGGGAAATTGGCGACCCTTGTGGGATGCCTGTGGGTGTCGGAAACGTATCGGATGTGCCTTCTGGCATTCGAATTTTTGTGCTCCGCTTCGACAGAAAGGCTTTAACCCAGTTAAACTTGGCATTTCAGGAAAAGCTGTCACTGTGAAAAGCAAATACATGAATCGAGAAAAATGTAAATAAAAGCTCCCAAAAGCAAACCAAGTCCTCTTTGATACGACCAAATTGCTCCTTGTGAGTTCACCTTGAACCTATGTTAGTCCACGCTGTTTGCTAAGTATTTGCATCATTTTCCGGCCGCGAACTGCGACTGTGATCTGCCTCTTCGTCATCTGACACGGAGCGGCGGATATGACAGGCGGGAGCGGGAAGTGGACGAAGAGGTAGGAAAGAAAGGCCCCGCAGGCGGCCGAACATATATAGTTAACTGATTACATAGGGGGGCTGATACAGGTAGTAGCGAGGGCATTAGAACACAGGACCCGTCCCGGCGGCTAACACGAACCAAATGGCTTATGTCAGGATACGACGAAACAGAAATATTTATCCGGGAAATGACGTGCGGTCAGCTCAGAGTGGGCCTTCAAATGGGCTTCAGTAGACAAGGAGTAGTCTAGATGTGGCATTTTGGGTCGCCGGAGTCTGGCAGGCGGTAACACGCCAATTGAGTTTGGCGCCGTTCCGGAACCGCAGCCAGAACATTGGGCCAGTCGCGATGACGATGACCGCTGACAAATTATCTAGAGAGCCGTTGAGAACGCGCAACAATGTGTAGGGCGAACTCAACCGTATCTCCGACCGGGCTGACCGAGCGGAACCAAACCGTGGTCAGTCTGGCCCGAAAGGTCCCATGGGTTCTACAAGCGCCACAGGACGTGCTGGCGCCATAGGTACCATTGGCCAGGGCCGCAAGGAACACAAGGACCATGCGGTCGACTCGGTGCTGTGCCGTTTTGTCCGTGGGAGCATTCTGGCAACCCTCCAGGTACAACAGCCTACGTCATGTTCCTGGCTGGCCTAAAGTCCTGTGGAAACCCCACAAAACTTCCCATCTATGCATTTAGTCAAGGGTGCCTATGTGTCCCATTAGTCATAGGATTGAATACGTACAGCTCTCACTTCAAGACTTGAATTTTTGCGAGTGTCTTCGAAAATGCTAATGCAGGGTTGCGCTTAGATAGTGGTACTACCATTCGAAGATGCACAGTCTGCGACGACATCCCACTACATTTCGTATCTAGTCTGCAAAGAGCACGACAGGAACTTTCAAAAGCCCTCGTTAGCAAGAGACGGGGTTAGGCGAGTGTTTCTAACAATTATACAAAGCTATACGGCAATATGACTAAGCAACGTAAAGGATTGGAGTTCTGAAAATAATCCTGTGACTTAGGTACAAACGGAACAAATTTCGTGACCGCAGGAACATATAAAACTTAATGGGACGTCAACAAAACACTAACAACATCTAACAAGGTCTCGCTTTTTTCTTCGTCCTTCTATTCTTGCTTTGTCCTCTTTTTGTTCACGCTCACGCTTTAGCGGAAGGAACACTTCGTTTATATCTAATCCTATATCACGTTGGGGTGACTTCTTCCGTAGAGAATCTTCGGCTTCCTCGTCAATATCCGCTTCAAAACTGGGGCGCTTCCTGGGAGGGTTTGAGGACACAGTCAGGTGTAATACTCTCGCTTGACCCCTGTCCGCGTCCGTGTTCCACGGGTCGGAATTTTCTGGGCGAGTCTGATGCGGGTACTAGATGTGTTAGTTAATCCGGCATGGTAAAGAAACATAGTGGAATAGAAGAAATTTAGGCTAACACCTTTATATATAGCAACCTTTTGGAATAGCTCGAGCGGAACTGGCAGTCGTTCCTGTTTGGCATGCACGATGTGCGAGAGGAGAAACGGAATACCTAGAAATGCGTCGAACTGCTGTCGATATGCCGCATAGTTTTGAGAAGGGTTGGCCAGGTAGAAGAGGCCCGGTGGAAGCACGGGGTTGGGAACTACCATATCGACTCTATTAATATTGCTTTGCGTTAAAGAAGTAATACTATACTCTCGAAGCCCGTTTAGGATGCTCATCAACGAATGGTAGTTCCTGCGGGCCAAAAGAGCCTAGTATTTGCCCATCGTTAGCTTCCATCATTCGTTTGGAATTGATCAAACACTCACTTGAGCGCATTCTTGGATATATTTAATGCGGTCGGGTAACACCAAGCAGCATTCCTACACAGAGTGACTTAGCACATCGTAACTAGTACGATATTATCGCACCACTTCGTCCTCGACGACATTCCGTCGAGATAACTTACCGAACGTACTCGAATCAGAATTGGTCAATGTATGCGCGAGGTCGGCTAGTGAACTTGAATGAAATAGGTCTTTCAAAAAAGAGACATCAACGTTGAATGGGCGATGCCAGTCCATATACGCGGTATGGACATACGTCTCTCGAAAACGAACAGCCAGAACACAGAGCACTTCCAGGTTCTCAGTTAGGCTCGTTGTATACCCATGGAACAAGTTCTGGATTGGACTAGCGATAAATTCAAAGGCCGGCTTTGAACTATGCTAGATATCATGAGCATTCGCGGGGAGAAGCTTGAGTAGGCATTGTTCTAGAGCTCGATGAGCGAACGGGCTCTAGCTTTGAAGAAGCTATACGAAAGTGAATTAGCTTGCTTAAAAATCTTCGTGAAAACCTTAGTAAAACAAACCTTTTCCACCTCGACGTATTTCTCGATCTCGTCCCGAGACGCAGTCAGATAGTTCAAGAGATGGTTATAGAGATTCGTGTGCTGCTGTAAGAACCATTCGACAGCAATAACCCGAAAACCCAAAGAATAGCGCACCCATTCCTCAAAAGGGATGCGACCGAATTGGTGATGGCTCCGTGCATTTATCTCTGTGGCAATTGCCTGAGAGTCTAACTCGCTGCACTGCAATGACGGGATCCAATCCCACGGGACAAAGGTAGCGCTAGCTCTAGACCGCCGAATAATCTCGTTGACCTTTTCATTTTGCGATAATTGAGCAACAAAGGCTGCTTCTCGTGGTGTAGCGAGGGCAAGGAGAAAGCGCTCAACTATACGTTCGTCGCGGGTCTGTAGAATGCTTGCAGGCAGATTCGGATCGCAAAAGGGTCTGTAGCGTATCACCCTTTGGATTTCTCGGACATCATAAGCCATCAGAATCGTCGTGGCTTCGCCTTCCCAATATTTGAATTCGAAGACAAACTGAGGGACTTCGGCAGTCGGTTTGAAGAGGGACATGCAGGGTTAATGAGGCAAAGAGGGCTCAGACGAGCCGTCATGGCTGCCATGCGAGGATTGCGACATGTCAAGCTGGTTCAGAAATAATGGCTGAAACAATCGAAGCTGGGAAGAGATTTCGATATCGAACCAATACGTTCTTTTGTCTGCTCCTGTTCATACGTTAGAGTCTTTGTCTCCCTCTATTAAACATTCAGCAAAGGCAGAATGTAAAACTCACTATTAGCTAACAGGCCGGTCTTTCTGTTATCTCTGTCACTATAGCTCTGGGAGAGGCGGCGTGGGATGATATACAACTAGGGATCGCGGCTCTCCACTTGACGTCGATGGCAGTGAGATAACGTCTTCGCTTGATCTCGACGATGAATGGGACGTCAATGTAGGCCGAGGACTTTTGTACACGCTAGTCTCCCTGTTTTGGTTTTTGAGCTCGACAGTGCCCTGGGAATGTGCAGAACGTGGGTGTTCGCGATAGATACTTTCCTCCGATAAAGATGTAAGGTTTTCGCCTCGGTCTCGACGTTTCGACAGAAGGGACTTTACCCGTCGAAGCAATGAAAAGTCAAGACAAGCAAATATCGATAGCATGTGGTGTCAAATTGGACGCTTTGGAAAGCTCGTTTAATTCAGTAAGGCTTGAGGGAAATATCATCCTTATATGTCTGTCACCTGCTGTGCAAGTATTTTTTAAGATGATACTACTTCTTCATGCACTAGTGACTTGTAGTTTATCTTAGCAGCGATGCTTGGACCTCTAGATGACCTGAGGTCACCTCACCTCACCTCACCTCACCTCACCTCACCTCGCCTCGCCACGCCTCGCCACGCCACGCCACTCGAAACTGAAAACCGAACTCTATGAGCATAATCATGTATTTGTCCCTTGACTCTCAAAGGTGCCATTTAGTGTCTGTTGAAAGAAATACTGGAGATCAAGATTCGTGATCGCTATATGTAGAGCTAACGCTTCTGACTCTCTGACTCTCTGGGCAGAAGACCTACGAAGTCATTCGACCGCCAAGGCCTGATCATGTGACTGTTTCCCGAAGAGCGGGTTCAGGTCAAGTGCCCCGCATGTGGTGGGATTAAGAGGTGGCATGGAGCCCTTTCTTGGGCAGCAAGCCTCTACTTCTTGTGTCAACTTCTTGAACGGTTCCGTCAAGGATCAGCGGTATTCTATAAGTTTACTCTATACTACTGATCCTCATTGTTTTATAGACCTGGTGAAACATTTCCACGAACCCGCGCAGCGAAAATTTTCTGACGTTAGGTAATGTTCCAGTATCGATTTTTCATAACACATTCTAATCACTTGACTCTAGTAGATACCATCTACGTCTTTCTTATTTCCATCGGCAATTTCTTTCCTATCCGTGACAAATGGGCTCATCTCGAAGGGAGGAAGACAGCAGAAAGTTGCGGGAGAACGCGATGATGCTAGTAACTACTTTGGCTTTCCTAATGATATAAGTGCGTTACTGATTACTGACGGAGCTAGTTATCAGACTATTAAAATATCCTTATTGCTCCTGACGAAACCACCGGCGAGAACGACTTTAAGAATGAACAAGCCCCGAATGTTTGTGCGGTTGTCGTGGACAAAGGTAGCGGTTTTGGATATGCTCAAATAACTGGCGCCGGCAAGGAACCAAAGATTATCTATACCGGCCGCGGTGAAACCGGATACCAACTGGCACATATTTCTCCCGGTCAGACCTGTATGCTGTACGGAGAACCTATAGTCCTATATGCCTGTCCTCAGTAGCCTTGAGCTCGTGGCGCAGACTTTCCTTCTGCCTTTCCAACGCGAATCGAATCAGATCCTGGCACATCTCTCGAGATATCTCAATAACTGGCATCTCGTTATAGTCGTCTGGCACCTTGATTGTTAACGGCCCGTGTGTTCTCGAATCACTCGTGAGGAAATCGATAAGATTATTTTCCCGCAAGTGGGCACGGTATGAAGAGGGAGCTTCGATATATTAGATGAAGTCAGAATGGAATTTCTAAGGGGATCGCATACATGGCACGTTTGGCTTTCCTGGTAGGATATCTGGATACTGTATGAGGACCGTGGTCAATCCTTTCGGGTGCTCCACTTGTTCCCACTAGCGTAATATCGTTTCAAGATAATCGGACGATTTCAGGCCACCAAGTGTCGTTGGATATGTTGATAATGCGCAAAGAATGAAGACCTCTTGACAGTGCATCTAGAGTTCAGTGAGAATTGTGTGTGCGCGCAATTTAGGCCCATTCTTGCCGATTGAGCCACGGTCCAATTTGACAATTGTCGTGCATTTCTGGATAGCTCGTGATCGCTCAGTTGTGAGCGGGTATTTATCTGGAAAACTCTTTCTTGTTGACTCGCATATATCGATTAAATGTTGAGTGTTCGAAATTGACATGTTGAACAGGGAGTCCAACGGAATATGGAGGTGAGGTGGAGGTAAGGTAAGGTGAGGTGAAGCAAAGTGAGGTGAGGTGAGGTGAGATTGTAATAAGGGGGTGTCGTGACACTACCTCGCGCTAATGCATGGAGTTTCACATTGGTTCCGTGCTACCAGTCATTCCAAGCCCGACGCTCTTGGGGCAGTGATAGATGACATTGACAAATCTAGAATAAAATCTAGTTATTCTAGATGAATACGACTCTGCGTAGCCTCGCTCAGGCCCAGTAAAAAGCTCTAAGTGACAGGGTTCCCCGCTTAAATCATTCGTGTTTGGCACGACAAACTGCGTGTATGCCAGTAAGGATGCAAACTTATTCTAGACCTATATAAGTGAGCCTGGTCCTCCTTTCAATATTATATGACTGGTCATGAGAGGCGCGACCCGAGCAGGCGTAGTAGCGCATTTGATTACCTCTATCCAATTACTTGCCGCCGGAGAAGAATTCGATCTCTAGTTGCTGCGTTCAGATTTGGAAGAGACGCCCCCGTGGAGATGCGGATCAAATGTATAAAGGCGAGTAGTGTATACGGCTAAGTTCGCCTTATAAAAAGGAAGTGCATCTCGCAACATTTGGTCAGCCGAATTCCTCCTCAAATATTCCTATTCATCATCATTGTGCCCTGAAACCAAACCTTCTCTGTCGTTCACTACATTCACCGTCGGCCATTTTTCAACCAGGTAAGTAGATCATCGCTAAGTAGAGTCAATTTTGCTGATATGGATGAACATTAGAAATATCATGTGTCAGAAGCTTTTTGAGACAATCGAGCATCTATGCAGGCACAGAGTTGATTCTCCTGGCAGAATCAGGGAACTTGGTGGCTGCAATAATTGCGGCATTATCCAGAAAACGGAGCACCTTGGCAAGACAACCAAAAGGGATCCATGCCCTGACTATGTCGCCAATGGTACCTATGTGAAGAGAAACGGAACTTGGAAAAGGGCTTAGTGTGTCTTAGTATCATACTTTTCCTGCATTTCCTTTATAGGATGTTAGGGCTTGGGGTGAGGAAAGCTTAGCGTCTCACAGAACACCCTCTACTTAATTTCTCCTTCCTCTCCTTTTTGCTTCTACTCCGTATGCTTATTGTTCTCTTCAAGTGGTGGACGAATTCATCTCATTTCTCTGCTATTGGGCCAGGCCCAGGCATAGTGGGTCTGCGGGATTCGCTATCATCATAGTGATTGGTTTTCATTTCGTTACTCTGGATTTTATCTTCCAATGAGAATTTGTACCCTCGCAAGTTAGTCCAAAGTCAATTCGTATCCTGAAACAACCTCTAGTAATTGGAAGGAGTTTCTTGGTTAACGTTAACTATGGACCAATTAAAATTGATTAGGTCATCGAGGCCCTTGCTTCCCCTAGTCCTCCTTTTTTTCGTCTTTCTCGCTTCTCTCTTAGAATACAGAAAATCCATCTCCTGCTCCTCGAGACTTCACTTCTCACATCTTACTTCATATTTTTTCTTGCCATGGATATCCAAAGGCAATTCCCTGATGTGCACTGGATCTGGGGAGGAGGTATCTCTTTCGTTTACGAGGTCCACCCTCGCATCGTGGTCAAGGTACCGAAGTCTGGAGAATTTGAGACGGCTCAATTCCACAAAGAGCTCGAGATATATCGAATATTCTCACGAAATCCACCTTGCTCGTCGATTGTGCAATGCTTTCTCTTTTCGGGCAACGGCATCTTCCTCGAGTACATGAGAGGTGCGACCCCCATTAGTAGCCAACAGGTTTGTCTACTAAGTTACCTACTAGATATGTCACTTTCTTCTAGGATACAAAGAAATCATATTCGGGACTAGCAAACTATGGTGGTTACTCAAGTGGAAAAGTTGGAACCTTTGTGCCTACGAAAAGAATGGATGAACGATCTCGCTCAAGCCGTCGCTTTCTTGGAATCCGTCAACCTAGCTCATGGTGACCTACAACCTGAAAATATCCTACTTGATCGCAACCGACTAAAGCTATCCGACTTCGATTGTACGGCGGAAATCGGAATAAATTACGAAGCTTGCATGGCCCCATATGGCAGAATACTTAATAGCAACGAGACCGACCAAGGAGAATGCGGAACTTTCGGCTTTCTAGGCCTTCGGACAGAACAGTTCGCCCTCGGGTCCTTGTACTACTTGATAAACTACGGTTTTGAGGTCTATGGAGATCGATGTCTTACCGAGGACCCTTACGAGCATGGTCCCAAAGTCGTGGATTTATTGCAGAACATGGAATTTCCGAAATTGGATGGCAATCCGCTAATTGACGATATCATCGACAAGTGTTGGCATAACAAGTATGCCACAGTTTCAGAATTGGCTGCGCACACGAAAACGCTTTTGGACCGAAAATCCAATACGGTGGAAAGTAACGGAGTGAGAAGCAGGAAGATAGGAAGCGGTGAAATCAGAACCCTCGTCGGAATAATGTCCATTAATCGATGGCGTATGTTAATGGGTCGCATAATTCATGGGATATGGTGTGGTCTTGGGGACTGGTGGACATCGATATCACGGAGCGCTAACGGCGAGGTAACAATCATCGAGCCAGCTAATCGCAATAGCTGCGATAATATGGATCAAAACCTCCTGGGAGAGGAATTTCGTTCGAAAAAGGAATTCTGCGAGGACCTAGAAAAACGTGGACTTCTTCACCTACTTTCTTCAGGCGAGCCCGAGCAAATTGGATTTACTTTCGATTGGTATAGGCACAGTCTCTGAGTTCGGTGTTGAATAGCCAGCCTCATCTTCTATTATTGGATGTCCCACCAAGCAATCCACCACACTGTTTCCCAGATTCAACCCTTGAATCTGCGATAGTGCTCCATACCGTTCATAACATTCGTTCGTTGCCTCTCTTGTTAGATAGCATCGATAGCAGCTCTGCGGCTTCATATATATTGATTTTCTTCCGCCGATTGGCTAGACAGTAGAGCCGACCACCAGGCAGATCCACACCGTTCCTCCCGTTCTTTAGCTAGACGCAATTTACGAGCAACGCTTACCAGTATTACAAGAAGAATAGGCTAGCAGCCGGAGTGTCGTATAACACTGTAATTATATCATGGACACGGTGTTCGATAGTGGTCCTCTTATGAATCTCAAACCCTTGCTCGCTGCTGATCGGCTCACTAGCAAACCGTCAGCGAATCACTTCTAACTTAAGCAGAGATGGAAATAAGCAAGGGGCATCCCCCTATGCTAATTATAGATATCTGCAGATGGAGGTGTAAATCAGTAATTCGGTTATCCTTGTATTTCTTTTCTTCGATACCGAAGTTTCGCGCCGCTGCTGGCTGTGGAACCCAGAAGAAGTGGGTCACTATCACTACGGCACGTACCGCAGTAGCTTCCTATTAGGTTGTCCTTGCTCACTTGCAAGCCAAAGGATTTAGCGTCGATTGCATTATTGATGGATAAGAATACGATTACTTACTCTTGAATGGTTCAGATTGCTAATATACCGTAGTATCACTATTCCCGCGGAGCGTTAATCTGCTTTCTTCTTGAGATTCATACTCCAGAATACCTGTATCGCGCCAGAACTTCTCCCTGGATATTGCTCCGAGAATAACCTTGTCACGTCTAACCAAGACCGACTCTCATTTCTCCTTAGCTTTAGTAGAAGATCCACCTCTTCCGTAGACCATGGCATACCCTTTCTCGAGCTTCCTTGGGCCTCCTTATAAGTAGGCCTATCTTTTTCGATCTCGTGGAGAGGACTCGTGCGGCTAGTTTCCCGCGCATGTCCATCATCACATGCTGTTAGCGCAGAGTCGGGCATGCAACGTGGTAGAGCGCCTTCAAAAAGCCACGAGAGGAATCGTAAACGTTCGTCGAGTGGTAGAGACACGAAGTGAGAACGAAGTGCGGGAAAGGAACGCTTCCTTGACGGTAATGTAGTGGGAAGTCGACGCCGTTTACGAGCTTGCCCGTCTGATCGCGGATTCCGCTTAGAGGTTTTGGACTGTCCACCGACATAGTGGTTGCCACGGGCACCATCGGGGCATAACGCGTCGGGATTGGTGTTGTGTTCGTAGGCGTGCAGTTGTTGATAGTTATAGACGTAAGGGTGGTCACTTATCTGAGTATTACTATGCTGATCGCCAGCCCCTTCACTAGTATCTTGATAACGGTCAGGGGGGCTGTGAAGAACCGGTAGAGGGTTAGGATACGGATAAGTCGTCTCCGAATTAACGAGGCTGTCGGCTTGTAGGACAGGTCCCTAGAAGTCGCTACCGTCCCAAGGCCCGTACTTGGCAAGGATTACCGGGTCGATTGGAATGTCGTCCTGTACATCTAGAAGCCTGAAGAACTCTTCTAAACTATCATCCGAGCTAGATCGACTAGGAGATGACAGACCATCCTCTGCAAAATCTCCCCGAAAGGAGGGCGGCTCGATTAGGACACGAGTGTCGTATTAAATACCGCTACGCGAAATTGGATCTGGACCTGAGGTATGAGGCGCCAAATCGTATGGAGACGCTGCGCCGCGTTTCGGATTCTCCGGATACGCATTCGACTGTGGTATAGATATTTGCCGTGGTTGAGACAGGGAGCTTAAGGGTGTACACGGCTGATGCACGCAAACTTCGGCCGGTGGCCGCGCAGGGAGATGATGCTTGAGAGGTGGCAAAGTGCTTAAATAGGAATTATGATAAGGCTTAGGGCGAGGGAGATTTTGGGTTCTTGGGGAGCATGGATTGGGTGATTCCTAGTGTGGGAATGGCTTCCTGTGAGAGGGAGCCCATGACTCGAAATTGTCCATGTGAAATGTAGGGAGCATGGAAATGGGAATGCTTTGGGGTATGTAGTGATAGACAAGCGATTGGAAAGAGGGAAAAGCAAGGACATAGAGGTTGAAAGGGACAGTGCGGGTTGCGGGAGAATCGAATTGAGATAGATACTGCAACTTTCGCGGGTTCGAATACCCTCCTTATACGTGCTCCCGGTCCTCCAACTCCATATTCCGCTTTTTCCCTCGGCAGAAAGGACGAGGCGGATTTCCCTCGTCCTTAAAACCTCGATTGAGTCTGCTAACGTGTCCATCTTCATTAGTGAGCGCTATCTGGAGCCCGAGACCCGGCGCCCTGCGCCAATCGCATCTAGGAAATGCAGCTCTAAGCCTCGCCATGTAAAACACACCGAAATAGAAGGGATGCGGCAATTTCGCTATTGGCTGGTAAACAAGGCGAGGAGACACGATGGAATCGATCCTTGTGGGGTCGAGGGTTGGCCATAGAGGGAGAGGCGCAACCCTGTCCACCCAGGCGTCACTGACATGCTGCAAGCCAGACCTGGTCGCTGGACGACCAAGAAGTTGCCTTTCCTATATAGAAACTGGGGAGCCCAGTCAAAGAACCAATCATAAGAATTGAGAAAGGAGGCCATTGCAAGGCAGATAAGGATCCAGGAGCTCTTGAGGGAAAGCCCAAGTTGGATGGCATGGCCAGAAGCATCAACCAAAATTCCAAAGTTGCCGATCAGCTGGCGGGCGATAGTCAGCAGTAGTACAGCATCAGGGGGTGAAGTGGATAGTTCACAAACCAATAAAGCGAGGGAGCAAGGTCTCAATGTCTCAATCATTCATATGACCCGTCGGCGACCCCGTAGCTGAAGGAGGGGGTGGACGGCGCCATACTGGAAAAGGGCAATCATCGGGTAATGTGGCATCTTGGAAAGGGGCAGTGCAGCCGGCGAGGTAGGATAGGGAGAGAGGGAAAGGAAGAGAAAGTGCGTGGTCGTTCGAGGGAGAGAGGTCGGGTTTATATAGATGTAGCGGAGGTGGTGAGGCGGCTGGGAAGGGCGGCCAAAGCGGTGAGGAGGACAGTACTATCCCGAAAAAGGTAAACGCTATACTGTAGACGGTAAGATGATGCCCGTAGACGACAGGCGGTGGCGAGCGGCAGAAGGACGGTTCAATAAGGGCCGTTTCCGGCGCCCCGCTAACCGTCACAACAGATACTAGATATTTCGCGAAGAG
>RAQS01000133.1:0-44475 GCA_003698115.1 Aspergillus sp. HF37
CACCACCCAATACACACTCCTTCCCCTGTGCTGAAAATCACCTAACCCGCTGACTAACCCTTCCTGCGCCCCTAGTCTGCCACGTTACCCCGTAGCCCTGCCTGGTCCGTCACAAGAGTGTGATAAGTCTGCCCGGGCAGAATTTAGTCGCCGGATTCTTCAGGGCTATATTGCGTGACATCATATCGCATTCTCGTTATTCAGTCAGTTCTTCTACTGTCCATTCAGCAAAGATAGCAGATACTTGTAGGTGTCCATTAGCCATGGCGAAATTTACGCGCGGAATGCAACCCTTTGTTCACAGGCTAGCCTCCCTGCTCTTACGTCACATGCGCAAAGATATTAGGAAAGAAGGCCGCACTGTCGTAAACAGCATTAGGTAACTCCTTTCCCGCCTCTCGAAAGCTACTGGCTCATCCGTCATGTACAATAAGCGATAAATATTAAGCGTTCGTGTTCCGATCACCAGTCTAACAGCTCCCGCCGCTATAAGAGTGACTAGGACCACGGAACTAGTAGGAAACGTACCACTCGCATTAGTGCTGGCCAACGAGGACGAGTCGGAAAATACCACAATCATGCGTCATAGTGTCTCTGCAGTTGACACCTCGCTGATAATCCGAACGGGGCCAATCAAATGAATTTAGAAAACAACCACAACCTGCCTGCCGTGCTAATATGCTCTGATCGCGGTGAATACTAATTGCTATATAATAACCTACGGGATCCGGCATCGTTTTGTTTCCTGTGGCAATATTTGGTCTTGTTTTTATTGCGCGGACAGAGTGCATTGAAATTCCATAATAGTTCGCTAACAGCTATGCCCAACGAGCTGAGCATTCTATTCTCCGAGTCCGCTACACCACAACAGTCAGCCTATGCCAGTCCAAGAGGGCAGGAATCCAATTTCACCAGTTGTGTCCTCGCTGGTGGAACGCTAGACGGATATGTGTCTGTCTTGCTTGACAGGACAGAACATGATACTGCTACCAATGAGAATCGTGCATCATACTTAATCGAGGTGACACTCGAAGGTAAGAGCTCGGCATCCATTCTTCTATTGATCCATGCGGAAGCTGTTATTAACACGCCGTCTCTTTTCACTGCGCCAAGGCGAGTTATTGAACGCTATCAACCTAGTGCCCCCTGCTGCCATCCGACAAAAGCAGAAACAATTCAAGGTCTGTTTCGGCTCTGGGCATACAATCGTTACGGGGTTGAAAGAACCAACTGAACATACAGTTTCTCCGTCTCACCCACGTCGTCTCCGCTTCTGCCTCCGTGCTGCAACACTGTCCGCAAAGCCTCCTACTCCCATTCTATTTCAATGTCCCAAACACTGTCTACGGCCTCGATAAAGGCGTCTACCTAGGAGACCGCGAAGAATGCCTCCCGCCATCTGTATCCCTTATCTCCGACGCCGTCCACTCTACGTCAAATCTCTTCGTCTGCGGTGAATGCAACATCTCCTACCATGTCCGTGCCCGCCTTATCACAACCACTAATGCGAAATGTACTGCTGAAACCTCCCGTCCCGTCATCTTCGTTCCGGCCCACGATAGCCCATCCCCGCCGCTATGCGTCTCCGACTTTCCCTCTGAGTTCGCCCTCGATTCAGCGCTCTCGGTTAGTAGTAGGGCATATCGGTTTCTTCCATTCCGGAATCAGCTTGATTTCTCGCTCCATACGGACGAACCGCCTCCCCTGCAATTACAGGTTGGACGCGACAAGATTGCCTTCACGACTGTTAGGTTGAGGCTATTATGCTTCTATCCCAAGGATAGCTGCTCTCGTGAGCGAATCCTCGCGCCACCGCCAGCGGAGACGTTCTTCGTTGTAGATTCAACTCTGCAGGCGTCTACTTTCTTCTCGGTCGTGCCGCAGGACGCACTTCCGAAGCAGGGGGACGCGGAATCATCCCAGTTGGCCTTGAACAAGACGACGGTTTGTCCGACGCAGACGCGGAAACTGCGCTTCTCGTCTTGGGAGCCTGTGACATCGATGGATGATCATGGTACGTGGGTCAGCGGACTCAAAAACTTTGAACTAACGGACTTGTTTGCAGAAGATAAATTCGACGACAATAATAAGAATGATGACAAGAGCGCTCGCGGATGGCAGTCGAATGCTACGCTAATATATACCTATGAAAGGGATGATTATCTCGTTCCGACATTTGCCTGCACTTACGCTTCGAGACGGTATAGTCTGTCCATGCTCCTGCGCATGGATGGGTATGGGGATGCGAAGTTCCGATTACGGGTTCCGTTGCAGATTATCTCTGTGAGGACGAGCGATGCGCTAGAAACGGCCTCGCAGTCTGACGGCATCTGTCAACGGTATACAGATGGTGCGTATCCTGACGAGATGAATGGCTTGCCTCCTGTTTATACCAAATAGTAGTGTAACGTGGATTAGCTATGTACATAATGGAATACGTGGAAATAGTGGTATCCACATCTACAATAGGGAGCAGAAAAGAATAAAAAAAATTAAAATTAAACATGACTGCTCTTTCATATCCTCGCTGGCATATATACACGAAGAAAGTGAGGTCGCTCATAAAATGCCAAGGGACTAAAATCCCTCTTTCGAGCTTCGAGTTCTCTATCTCAGCACAAACCAGCCAGCATCAGTTGGAGACGCCTGCATGGTCGACTCTCATACAGAAGATGCAGTCGCAGTTAGCATGATGTAGCCGACTATCGAACGTACTTGGCCATGAGGATGATACTGAGCAGCAACAAACCGCTACATGCCATGAATCTGTTCTCGCGACTAGTGTCCCCTTAACGTACCGGGGCGTCAGCTGCTGCGACAAATTACGCTGGAAAAGGAAGACGAAATACTAACCCTCTTGGACGGTAGCCAGGGACAGAACGACGAATGCGTTGAGCGGGAACCGCAGGAGCCCGTAAACCGTGCCCCTCTGCTCGTTGCTAACTAGCCTGCCTTTTAGATACGCCATGCTTGGGAAGTACATGCCGAGACAAAACTCGAAGACACAAAAGGCCCAAAAGCGATAGGACTCCGCCTCGGCAAGCACCGTGAGCAAGAGGCTGGTCGCAGTGAGCGACACGGCCAGCTGGACCGCGAGCGACGAGCGCTGAATTGAGTTATACTCATACGTTATGTGGGAGAAGAAGAAGGAACCTAGGGTTAGCGCGCACATGAAGTTTGCGAAAATGAGGCCGAATGGCGGGTTAGTCCACGTCGCTGCCAGATGCCGGGCCGATATGATTGCCCGAGACCAAGCGTAGATCATGATGTACATTGTGCCTTCGAGGATGCATGATGTAAAACTGATAGCCAGCAGACTCGGCTCTGTTATTGCTATTAGCGCGGATCGTGCAACATGCAAAGCTCAAAGCCTCGATCATACCTAAAAGGGCAGAGAAGCCGGACTTTGAGGTAGTAGTCAGTGTCGGGTCGGATGTGCCGTAATTCTCAACCTGGAGGTGAAATCAGCAAGGTCGCAGCATACTTTTTCTCGTTGGCCGGAGAGACGTACCCAGGACCTCGATATCAACGCCGAAGCGGCGATCAGGCAAGCGACGCTAGCGAGGAAGGGGGCGATTTCCGAACCGGAGAAGTGCACAAGGAAATGGGCAATGACGCCGGACGTGACGGCAACAAAGCCGTTAAGAATGGACATTCCGCTGTACATAGGGCTCAATGCACCGTCCGAGTGGCCGAAGCCCAGCCTGTGACACTCGGTGATCATCCACGTCTCAAACGCGGTGAACAGGAGGGTCGTGCTAACACCTCCTAGCACCCTGCCCAAGAACAGCATGCTCACCTGGCTAGAGAGCACGGCCAAGCATGATATTGAATACAGGACACAGTAGGCTAAGCACGCTCGCTTCCTGCCAAACCGATCGGCGAGACTGCCCACGAAAATTGCGCTGACGCCGCCGCTGACGAACCCAGTGGCGAAGAGAGCGGCCACCATGGACTCTGGAAGCCGGTGGGTGCTCTTGTAGAGACTATACATGAAAGAGCCCTAATAGGAAGAATTACATATAGCCCAAGTGCGGCAAGTTTCCGGTCGAACGTACCTGAAGCCAGTCTGCAGCTATGGCGAGGCCGTAGACGCGGAGGAACTGGTTACGAAAGCCGAAGAACTTATCAGCGGTTGTCTCGCGGCAGTCGAGATCGTGAAGCTCATCGTCGATAGTCTCGTGACAGTCAGCTTCCTGCAATTGCGACGGGAGTAGCGAGGTCTTCATCTTGTTCCGCTGGTGCTGCCAATACGCAACCACCGCCAGCAGGACGCCAATCACGAAAAGATTGACGGCGTAGAGTGTCATGGCTTAGGGAGCTGCGCAGGCGGACGGACGATGCAATGCACTTGTAGTGTAGTCTCTAGTTCGAACAACTATTGCTTAGAGGTTTATATTGTTGCTCCCTGCGCTTGGACGCGCACGTCTCGTCTTGTCACTGAGCCTAAAGACGGAAGGGGGTTTCTGTTCTGCTTGGCGCTGCTGGTATGGTATGAAACAATAAATACCAACTGGGCCAAGACTGCGCAGCAATACCTCCTAGTGGAGGCATCATCGCCATGTACAGGGGCACTGCTGCCACTTACTGCATTCAAAAAACCAGCTGGCACTAAGTTCAGGTCGAACACGCCAAGGGCTGGGCAATTCGCACTGTAACGCATCCATTCGGCAGCAATGAAGAAAATGTATATATACATATATATAGACGCTATCTCAGCCATCGCTTGCAAGTCAATTAACCTTCCTGAACTGCGGCACAGCCTGAGGAGCAAAGGCTATCCCTTACCGTCCTCATCACCATCATCATCATCACCATGCTTAGAAGAGGCGTCCTGACCGTTTCGGTCATTGCTACCATATTGTTGACGTTCCTCCTGGTGTCAAAGTCGGTCGTGGTGCTCTTCCGCTCCCAGCCGGAAACGTATCTCCTTGGCGCCGACATCCACCTAAACGCGAAGCTCGCTCACGCAGAGCGGCTGTGGCAGCAGGCGGTCGAAGGCCGTAAGGAGATGGTGGCCGCAATGGGCCACGATAGGGACTTCCCCGACGGATACATAGCCCCCTACAATGTCTGGGACTTTGCACGACCGAGTTTCTACTGTCCGCACGACCTCGAGAGAGTTGGCGCGTTGGGTGATGGCGGCAAAGTCGTCTGCGGCATGATGCGTTACAAACGGGAGTGCCCTGGCCCAGCCCTAGACACCAACTCGGCCCCGGAACTCATCGTCTACTCGTTCGGCGTGAGCGGCGACTCCTCCTTTGAGGCAGCACTGCTGCAGCTCACCAACAGTCGCATTTGGGGCTATGACAATAGCGTGGACTCGTGGGCCAAAGAGGTCTCGAGAGACAACCCGTTTGCACATTTCGAAAAGGTCGCCATCGACAAGGTGACAGACCGCAATCGCAACCCCCTGGCTTCTACCATCCGTGACCTAATGAAGACCAACGGCCATTCGTACGTCGACCTTATCAAGATGGACATTGAGGGGGCCGAGTTTGACGCTTTAACGTCCCTAATCGAGTCCGCTCGGGAGGAGCAGCGCAAAGGTGGCAACGGTACGCTACCGTTTGGGCAGCTTCTAGTGGAGATCCACTTCATGGATGCGCCACCGGGCTTCACGATTCCGAAGGATCTCGATTCGTGGATGCAGTGGTGGTCGTCCCTCGAGCAAATGGGCTTGAGGCCGGTGAACAACGAGGACAACTGGATCGGCGACGTGGGATCCGGCAAGCGAGATTCATGGAGGTGCGTTGGGCTCGTTCCGTTGTCCTTCTTGACGACATTGTGCTAACCTGTTGTTGCGGGCAGTACACCCTCATCAACACTTTAGACAAGGAGAGGAATAAACTGCTCTGGGTATAGACGCTTAGACTGTCACGTGATTGGCTCCTCGCACACCTTTCGGGCCCTCGCTTGACTATCCCTGCTTAGGCAATTGTACTATATGTCTGTTCAGCGACTGGCAATCATCTGCCCAGGCAGAAAATACAGGCGGAGTGCGCAAAGTCCTTGGCTGGTATTGCTTGGCCGTATTAGTGGAAATGGAACGCCCCAGCTATGTCGGTCCAGCCAGGCATTCAGCCTCATCGTCGACTATTGGATGCTGCTTCAGAGCTCTCTGCAGCTTCTCCACTGCCTTTTCTCGATTGGCTGGCCAGGCAGAGCTATCCGCTCTTCAAGAGCTGCATGTATACCTCGTTCAAATGAAGAGAAACAAAGAGAGCACGAATATAGAATGAATAACTGCAATCATTCTGCCGTCCAGGCCCTATCGTCGCCGGAATACTCCTTTGGCTCCCTGTTTGCAACCTCGACATACCAGCCCAAATCAGCATCCCCCTGCATCTCCCACTCCGTGAAACTGTTGCCTAAGAGCCGAAACGGATTTCCCGAGTTATACACGATGTCATAGTGCTCGGCCCGAATATCGCAAAGCTGACTACGAAACAAGACCGCACTTCCTGCAAACAAATGAGTGACTCGCCCGTCTACTGTGCCTCTCTTGTACCAGCTGCTACATGAGCCGGACCACACGAGAGTCTTGTGGACTTCATCTTGGTATTTTCCGAACGCACGCACGGATGATGCTTTAGGGGCCATGTGCTTGATATTCTCTGTTGCAACTTTCTTGATCATCTTGACGAAATAGTCGTCCGTCCAGTTCAGGGACTCGACGAGCGATCCGTGTCCGCATAGGCAGTTGGGCCCAGCCATGGTGAAGTAGTTTTGGTAGCCGTCTGTTCCGACGGAGAGGTAGAGGTAGGCTCATCTCGCCATTTTTCGGCGAGGTTGACGCCATTTTGCCCTACGAGCGGGTAGCGAGGGCATTTGGAGACGTCGAATCCGGCGGCACAGATAACTGGCCCGTTAGCGTGGGCAGCGGCGTGGCTCGGGGACGGTCGAGCTATCTACCAACGTCGCACTCAAACGCTTGCCCGTCCGCTGTCAGAACGCCTTTCTCGGTGATCTTGGTGATCGGGCTGGACGTCAGGCTGCAGTTCTGTCTGGAGAATGACTCCAGATACCCGGGGCCGGGCGTGACACTCTATAACTTCGATACCCATTTCTCGTAAAGCCTCACGAACGACATATGCGGTATGTGTTATGGCGTTATTATGCTAGAAAATGCCGCCTTCGTTATTTATTAAAGTCGGTAAGATTCGGCGATATAGATCTCGAATCACAAAGCCGTTTATACCGCCGCGCTCTGAATTTAGGCCTCTAAATAGTGGAACTAAGCCAGTTCGTCGTATAGAGCCTGAAAATGCCGCCTAAAACATCTATTTAACTTGATTTCCACGTATTGGTAATCCTTAACATTATCTCGTTCTTGGTTGGTCTTTCGGTCGTGTAAAAGTCCATTCTCGACAGATACTAATACTATATTTAACGGTGCATTCGTTAGACTAAAAAACGCGAGTCTAATCTTCGGCTATGTAGTGTCGATATTTCTAAGTCTATTAAAGACGTTTTAACGCTTATTCTTCCGTTAAATATAGCTGCTAGCTACAGCGCTACTTTCGCAGATTCTTAGCGTTTAATAGTAGACAGATTGAATCGATTTTAATCTTATGATTAACCTCTAAAAGAAGGTCATCATGCGTAATCTTCGAGTTATAGTCGATTGCATTCAATAAACGTTGCTTATCGGTTTCGTCACGCTTTTTCGGACGCCTAGAGCGAGGTTTTGAGACACCTATCTATCGTTTATGCTCTTTTTTAATCGTATAACGGATAACGTAATCGGTAAGCGAGCTGGCCGTGTAAGCCAGCTGGCCGCCCCAAAACCCATAGTAAATGCGATAAATTACGACCTTATATCTCAACAACCATGGCTTATTTTTATTCCGTGCTTGGTTTGCTAGTATTATTTAGTAGCCAGAATAATATATATTAAGGCGAAGTTCATTTGATTATTATTTCATAGCGTTATCAAAAATTACAGTGCACGAGGTACCCTAACATATATATTTTCACATTATCCTAAATATAATAATTCCAGACTCCGCCAATATATTAAATATACTATAATGAGTACTAAGGCTTATTAAGACATCTAAATAATCCGTTGTTGTTGAGATATTAGGTTGTATTTTATCCCATTTACTATGTGTTTTGGGGCGGCCAGCTGGCTTACACGGCCAGCTCGCTTACCGATTACGTTAGTTAAGACCGAATCTATAGGTATCGCTTATAAATCCGTTTATATCCCTAATGAGCAGCTAAATGAAGCTTATATATACGCTTACGAAGGGCAGGCGTAAGTTCCGATCGAGATGGCATATTAGCAAAACTTTCGTAGTAAAAAGGGAGGTGTAAAGGAAGAAAAAACGCGATAACTAAAGATACGCGCTTATATTAGAAGGCGGTCTAGAAGGCGGTCTAGAAGGGGTGTTAAGACTTTTGCTGTGTCACTGGTACGTATTTTTACAGACGCGTACCGGCTAGCCGCCGCCAACCGCCGGTCAACCTGGCCCAATCCGTCTGCTCGGTGCCGACTCTCTGCTTCTTCTGCTCTACAGGTACTTCCGTCTCGTGCTACAACTTCTGAAACAGCTTGCGCTCGCTGCGAAGACTTCCTCCGGGCTCTTGCATCGCGTTCTCTTCAACCCCCCTATCCGATGCTCTTCTCCCGCCCTCCAATTCGCCCATCTTGGTTATTCTCTTTCCGATCACTTCGTCAGCCTCCCCTCCATACAAGGTTCTTTTCCGCCTCCGTTCGTCGCTACGCCGTCGATATGGCGACTGTGAACACCACCGAACGCCTGTTCAAGCTGAGGCAACTGATGCAGGACCACAAGGTCGATGTTTACAGTATGACATCATCTGCCTCTTCCATTGTCGACTTGCTCTGACTGCGTCGTTTAGTCGTTCCTTCGGAGGATAGTCATCAGTCAGAATACATTGCGCCATGCGACGGTCGTCGAGGTTAGAATTTAGCTTTCCCCATACGCCTATCATCCGCTAGCATGCCGTGGTCGGTAGCCGCTTACACTTTGCGCAGAGTTTATCTCCGGCTTTACTGGCTCTGCAGGAACTGCCGTCGTTTCCATGACCAAGGCATCCCTGTCCACCGATGGGCGATACTTCAATCAGGCTTCGAAGCAGCTGGACAACAATTGGATGCTTTTGAAACAAGGCGTCGAGAACGTTCCAACTTGGCAGGAATGGTAAGCATTGCGATACTTGAGGACTACGCTCTAGGGGACCGACTGACCTTGTGCTCAGGACGACCGAACAAGCCTCTGGCAAGGCTGTTGGTGTCGACCCTAGTCTTATTACGGCTTGTAAGTCAGCAAGTTGCTCAAACAATGTGAGAGTCGAGCTCATATGATGCAGCTGGCGCCCGGAGACTTGCCGAGAGCCTCAACAAAAGCGGCTCATCGCTCGTCGGTGTTGAGCAGAATCTGGTCGACCTGGTTTGGGCCAAGGATCGCCCGGCGCGCCCAAGGGAACTGGTCACAGTCCATCCAGTGAAATACGCCGGCAAGAGCTTTCAGGAAAAGATAGGCGACCTGCGCAAGGAACTGGAGAAGCAAAAGAAAGCTGGATTTGTCATCTGTACAGTGGTTTCACAGCCCCTTTTCGCAGCGTCCGCTAACTGGGACGGTAGCCACGCTTGATGAAATCGCATGGCTGTTTAACCTGAGAGGAACTGAGTAGGCTCTCGCTACCCTGGGTCCCTACGGCCGACTAACCGAAGCTAGCATCCCGTATAACCCGGTGTTCTTCGCCTATGCCGTCATTACACCTACCACAGCCGAGCTCTATGTGGACGATGACAAGCTGACCCCAGAGGTTAAAGCCCACCTGGGTCAGGATGTCATTGTTAAGCCATATGACTCCATTTTCGCGGATGCGAAGGCGCTCAGTAGCGCCAGAAAACAAGAGGAAGGTGCCTCTAAGTTTTATTGTCCAATAAAGCTTCCTGGGCCCTTAGTCTCAATTTGGGAGGCGAGGAGCAAGCCGAAGAAACTCGCAGCCCCATCGGCGATGCCAAAGCTATCAAGAACGAGACGGAACTCGAGGGCATGAGAGCTTGTCACATCCGGGATGGCGCTGCGTTGACCGAATACTTTGCCTGGCTTGAGAACGAGCTGGTCAACCAAAAGACGGTTCTGGATGAGGTTGATGCCGCCAACAAGCTGGAGCAGACCCGGTCGAAACACGATCTCTATGCCGGCTTGTCTTTCGATACTATTTCCTCCACGGGCCCTAACGGAGCAGTGATCCACTATAAGCCCGAAAAGGGAAGTTGCTCAGTTATTGACCCTAATGCTATCTATCTCTGCGACTCTGGTGCGCAGTACTTTGATGGAACCACAGATGTGACTAGGACGTTCCACTTTGGACAACCTACCGACCTGGAAAAGAAAGCTTTTACTTTGGTGCTCAAAGGCTTCATTTCTTTGGATTCCGCTGTGTTCCCGAAAGGCACCAGTGGTTTCGCACTTGATGCACTTGCCAGACAATTCCTGTGGAAAGAGGGACTTGATTACCTTCACGGCACTGGACATGGAATTGGCTCTTATTTGGTAAGATGTCCGAGATTTGCCTGGTTCATCGCCTAACTAGTTTGCAGAATGTTCACGAAGGCCCTATGGGCATCGGCACCCGGGTCCAGTACACGGAGGTCCCGATCGCTCCTGGCAATGTTATTTCCAATGGTGCAGTACCTCCATTTGTTTCAATGTCAACCAGCTGCTGACTCTTGCAGAACCTGGGTTTTACGAAGACGGCAAGTTTGGCGTTCGTATTGAGAGTATGTATCCCATGAAACGTCTTATCACCCTGCGGAAACTGACTGTCCATCGCAGATGTCATCGTGGCGCGCGAAAGGGAGACTACGCACAAATTTGGCGAGCGCCCATGGCTGGGCTTCGAGCATGTTACCATGACGCCCTTGGGCCAGAATCTGATTGAGCCATCGCATCTGAGCGACGCAGAGGTCAAATGGGTGAACGACTACCATGCGGAGATCTGGGAGAAGACCCATCATTTCTTCGAGAAGGATGAGTGGACGCGGAACTGGCTCCAGCGGGAAACGCAGCCCATTAGGAAGTAAGCCGGAGCATAAATTGGGCATCGTGTATATACATCCAGGAAGTTGTTATGCATCCTCAGGCAAAAATGTATGGAATAGATTTGGACGTGGCAGTTGGGGCTGTGGCCGTGGAGGAAAGACTCTCGGCGCCCGACACAAGTAGCTTCCTCCAACACCACTCCGTCTCTCCCTCGAAACATTCACCAACGTGAACTCCAGTGCTCTCAACCCATTCGAACAACCTGAGTCGGACGTACCTTATGCGACTGCGACAATAATGCTCCTTATTCCCCTCAGTCTGCTGCACGACTTGCGTTCGAGAGCTTGAAACTGGTCTCTACTCATCGTCCTGCATGCCGCGACAGACCTGGCTCCGTGCTCCGATCCAATCCTTCCTCTGATACATTCCTCGAATCTGCGATTTGCTATGAGTGCCGGAAGCGGCTATCCCAACGGATACGGCGCCGGGCGATATGAACCGAGCGATGGAGGATACGGCGGCGGTGCCAACCTAGGGGTCAATGGAAACGGCGGAGGTGGAGGACGAGGGCGCCGCGTCGGCGGATACGGTGGCTTCTACTCTGAGAATACAGAGCGGCCTTCGCTATCGCCGACACCGCCGCCGGAGCCGCCGCGGGAGAGATGGGATCGGGACCGGCATCAGCAGCAGCCCACGTCGCGATCGCGGACGAGAGATGCGGATATGGAAAGGATAAGGGCGCAAGCGTCGCGGAATGGTCAATTTCCAAGAGACGCCGGTCTTTCTGCCAGTAGGAGTCGGGAGAGGGGCCGGTCGGCTGGCGGCGCTGGTCGCGGTCCGCAGGCTATCGAAGGTTAGTTTTATATCTCGTTTCGCAGTGGAAGCAGTTGGCTTTTGTTTGATTTGTCTGACGATGACTGGCTGCAGATGTCCTTCAGTCGATACAGCGTGATTGGGATTTCATGGCGTCCGCGGATTGCGTGCCGGTGCAGGTCGCTTTAAATCTAATGGACACGAGTACCCTCGGCAAGGCTGATCGGGAGCCGGAGTTTCTGGATGTCCATGATCAGATTCAGGAGACGTTAAAGTCTATTGTGAACGGTTTGTGGCTACGATCCCAACACTCCTGCCATTGTGTACTGAGCTGTGTTTGCAGAGCACTACCAGGGGTTTAACAGTTCCATTGGTACATATCATAAAATCCAGTCGAGCATCCAAAGCTCGCAGGGCCGTGTTCGGAACTTGAGAAGCGCACTCGAGGGCTCCAAGTCTGGCTTACTTTCGACCAAGCCTGAGCTGAAAGGATTGGCGACTTCTTCTCAGAATTATGACGACATCATTCAGCTGTTTACTCAGATTCAGAATATTCAGTCTTTGCCGGAGAAGTTGGAGTCCCGGTTATCGGACAAGCGGTTTCTGGCTGCTGTCGATGTGCTTCATGATGCGTTTCGGCTGCTACGACGCTCCGAACTAGACAACATTGGCGGTCTTACAGATATGCGCAACTATTTCAGCAACCAGGAATCATCGCTGACTGATATTCTGATTGAGGAGTTGCACGATCATCTGTATCTCAAGTCTCCTTACTGCTCGGATCGTTGGAGACCTCCTGCGCCAGAGGGAGAAGGTAGCGGACCCGAAAACGCCGCCAATTGGACTGGCCCGAATACTTGGGAAAGGCCGGTTTACAACTTTCTTGCTAAAATGGATGCCTCGACGCCCATGGCGGAAGACGCTTCCCGCAACCCTGAAGCTGATACCTTCTACTATATTCGGCTACTGATCGAGGCGCTGAACAAGATGGGACATATGGACGTGGCAGTTGATCGTATCGAGCAGCGACTCCCGGTTGAGTTGTTTTCGGTCGTGGACAAGACCAATGCAGAGGTTGATGCGCGCTATCCGAACCTGACCCGGGGTTTTGCTTCCCAGGACACCAAAGCGGAATTGCCAACGGAATCGATTGAGAAGCGAGGCCATGTCTTAACTGAGTTCCTGTGGGCATTGTACGCCAAGTTCGAAGCCATTGCAGAAGGCCACCGTGTGATTCATGATGTGATAGCGGCAATTGTTGAGCGCGAGGGTATTCCGAAGGACAGCGCTCTTGGTGGAGGCTTTAAGGAGTTGTGGAAGTTATACCAGAGCGAGGTAGGTGTTTTGCCCTTGTTTATACTACACATACTGACCTAGCCAGATCCGGTCCCTGATGCATGACTATTTGGCTACTGATGGGGACTCTACATTGCGCCCGATGGGTGAGGAGGCTGATAGCAAGCGCCAGCTTCACTCTGGTTACCGGGATAGGAACAGGGTACGTATCGAGCTGGTTTCGAGTGTTTAGGGTCTAACAGGCTGCAGAAAATGTTCAAGCTATCAGAGATCGGGCGAGACACGGAGATGAAAGCCGAGCAGGATGAACTGGATGAAATACTACGATCTTCAGTCCCTGGCTTGGTACCCAAGTCGAAGCAAAAGGCTTCTACGGATACCACCTCGCGGCCAGGCCAGGGCAACTCAGGAACTGGCCATAAGATCCTCATCGAGCCGAGTGTTTTCAACATGGGTCTTCTGCTACCTCCATCTCTTACTTTCCTCCGGCGCCTCAAAGATATCGTCCCCGTTGACTCTGATATTGCCATGAGCACTTTGACATTGTTCTTGGATGATTTCATGGTTAATGTTTTCCTTCCCCAGCTGGACGAGACTGTCACAGATCTTTGCACCCTCAGCTTTATTGCACCGGATGCATTCACACATGATCCTCAATGGTCGAATATTTCACCCCGGCCAGTATTCAAGGCAAGTTTTGACGCCCTACGTGCCTATCCAGATCTACTGACGTTCGAATTCACAGGGGACGGTCAAATTCATGTCGATCATTCGCGAGTTCAGTAAAATGCTGTCTAGCATTCCGCATGACCAAGCGTTTACGCAGCTTCTCATCACCCAAATTCTGACCTTCTACGACAAGTGCTGCGGTTGGTATAAAGGTAAGAAGCCCTGTTGGCATCATAATTGCCCGGTAATATCTAACAGGAGATCTAGCCATCGTGACCAAGGTTTCGCATAAACACAACGGAGAAGCTCGATTCAAGGCGGCTGCGGCGTACGCTGAGTCTGGTGACATCCATGGTGCAGTTACCGGGTTGTGGAAAGGCCAGGAGAACCAGAAACAAGAGTTCATAGACAAGGTGAGTGTCGAGAATCAGCTGGGGCTCAATGGCTGACGAGTCCAGGAAATCGAGCTCCTCTTAAAACGCACCGATGAGGTTCCTCTCGAACCGTACGACATTATCTCCGACCCTAAATCAGTCATTGCTCTTTCGCTTCTTTACAACAGCATGGTGAGACCAGTACCGCATTTCAACAGCTCCGGACAGCAACTGACCCGTCCAGCAATGGCTCGCAAGCCATCTTGCGAAACTACGCCGGGTGACAACACCAGCGTCCGACGCGGCACGAGACTCTCAGTCCGGGGAAAGACCACCAAGACGCAGGTGGACACTTGTCGGAGCCATGAAGCCGAAGCGCGACAGCGTCAGCACGCCGGCGTACCTCCCACTAAACCAAGAGACCGTCGCCGCGTTCGACAACACCCTCCAGTTGCTGCGCGATTTCGCCTCCAAAGTCCTTTTCGCCCTGCACATCGACATCCGATGCGGCATCATTCACATGCTAACCAGAACAATGCGCGGGCCGAACCCACGCACAGTCCCCAACTCCGAGCCGGCCACGCCCACGCCGAACACCAGCACCAATTGGTGGCACATCCTCATGAACCAGCCGACGGCCGCCTCGCCGGCCGTCCTCGAACTCAACAACGACCTGATCGCCTTCGACACAAACACGTCGACCTACCTCGGCCCCACAGAACGCCGGTTCATCACCACCGGCCTCGCGCGTTTCATCGACCACTCCTTCGTCGCGTGCACGCGCCACATCGGCGCCATGAACCCGCACGGTGCATCCCGTCTCCAACTTGACGTTCTCGTCTTGCAACAGAACCTGAAAAACATCATCATCCCCGCCCCGGCTCCCGCTCCCACTGACGAACCCACCGACAGCCCGCAAACCTCGCCCCAACGGCATCAGCAGGAGGAGGAAGAACAGGAAGAAGCCCCCGTGTCGCTCCCGCGCAGCGCCAAATTCCTCGACTGGTTCCTCGAAGGCGCGGAGAGCGCGCTGGACCATGCCAAAGAGGAGAAAGACGATCCGAGGCGCGCGCTGGCGGCCGGGAACGGCGAGCCGTTTACGTACGAGGAGCTGCGCACGCTGGTTGATCTGTGCTTTTCGGATACGCTGCGCGGGCCGCGCGGGTCGGAGAGTCGGGAGGAGTTTATGGCGGCGAAGAAGGCGAGCGCGGATGCTTTGTTGAGATTGAATGAGGTTATGTGGGATTGTAGGTGAACAGTAGTTCTATACTATGGTTTGTTATGAGCACCTAACATTGCAGTCAATTATTAGAAGACCTGGCTAGGCATTCCGCGAAGAACAGGTAGACTATGCTACGATTCAGGCAATAGGTAGCATTTTATATCACGACAAATCAGCATAACAGAGAGAAATGGCAAATGAAATAAAATCAGATGAAATGGAAATTAGCATAACATCCAAGGCACCATTTACCGCCCAGCGAACTGCTCCTAGCCGACGTTCGCCAATCCGACCCTAATAAGATACAGCATTGAAGATATAAAGCCAGAGAGGACGCGAATTCAGTCCGCAAAACAATACGGCCACATTGCAGTTACGATGCCATGTGGCCAGATGAATAGAAACAGATCAATGCGAAAAGACTCAGACAACAGAGAACTGGAGGGGGGGTATTGCGAATCGAATCCCCCGCTTGAAATGAACAGGTCGTAATGCATGACAAATGCGCCGCGTCGTTCGCCGCGCCGGTCCATTTGAAGAATCCAATCGAGGCCAGGATCAGACCTGGCCGCCCTGCTCGACATCAAGAGGTTCCAGCTCCTTCGCTTCCTCGTAGTCTTCGAGTTCCAGGCCGGCATCGCGGGAACGCTGGAGCCACTTCAGCGCGATCCCACCGCGGCGGTTGACCTCCGCTTTCAATTTCGAGTTTTGCGTGGAGATCTCGTTGATCGCAGAAGTTGTCGTCATATTGCTCTGTTCCCAGCGCTCCGCCATGGTCTTTTTCTCGTCCTGCAGATGCATGATAAATTCGATCGTCCGCTGCAGGATAGCACCCTTGTTCTTGTCGCAGTTTGGAACAATGCGTGAGAGCTCATTAATGCCCTCGTTGATAGCCTCGCGGCGACGGCGTTCAACTAGGATACATCAGTCGAGACATTCAACGCGATGGAGGACAAGCAACTCACCCTCTTTGTGGTTGTTCTTCCGGACCTGATGCCACTCTGGCGAGCCAACAGAAGGCTTCTGGCTCATGCTCTGGGCCTCGCGGGCAGCGTAAACAGCGGCAGCCGTTGAGTTCTGGCCTTGCGAGCCGCCACTCATGCCCTGACCCATTTCATCTCCGAACGTCAAGCCGTGGGCGGTGAGGTTGCTCGCATCGAAGTCTGTAGGGGGCGGCGGGTATTTGTTGTGCGGCGTGTGCGGAGTGTGCGGCGCGTGGGCAGCCAAGGCAGCCTTGGCCGTGCTCAGCGCATTCTCATCCGACATGCCGTTCTGAGTGCCCACGTGCTGGAGGATTTGTTGATCGATGTTAAGGTCCGAAGTCGGATTCGGAATGCCATGTTCATAGTTAAGGGGGAAGTTTGTCTGAGCCTCAGGGGTATGGACGCTGCCGCTGCTTCCATGAGATGAGCGGTTCACGCGCTGGTTATCAGGACCGGCGCTGTCGGTGCTCTCTCGCTTGCGCTTATTGGAGGCGTTGCCATCCGAGGGACCGACTGAAGGATCGGACATGGTTCAACGAGCTACCTGTTTCGAGATATGGTTAGACGCGTAGAACAGAGGACGCTTGATGTTAGACATGCCCGTGAGGTAGGAAAAATGAGAAACAAACGCCCTCGAGTCCACTTAACCTCGCTACTCGGCGAGAACTAGCGCGTTTCTGTGGCTTTCGAGTCAGCGCCGAAGCGGCAAGCGTGTTGACCAGACAAACGCGACGCGAAGAGTTTTCCATCGCAAACAGTGCACGCTCAGAAGTGTTCATCCAAAAGAGACAAGGGCCAGGAGGGTATTGAGAACAACATCAGAGACGCGTCATGGGGGCCTGCGACCGGGGGAACACGTCAAGGCAGGAGAAAGGAGGGCAGACGCAGAGTGGAGGACGGCTTGGGGAGGCATAGCGGGCAGCACAGGGAGCAAAAACAGGGCGCGCGACAGGCAAGAAGAGCAGATGAAGGAGCAAGCAGAAGGCGGGGACAGCAGTACCTTGGATAGTGTCGCTATCACCTGACGAGAGGTCACCTGCCACCAAACAACAACAAGACGGCAAGGGCCAGTGGGGATTCCACCGCGAGAATAATCGAGAGCTGCGGGCAATTCGGCAGCGACGGAGGGAGAGGAATCAAACGGACACAGCGACCGAGCGAAAATATACGAGGGTCGGGGGGGAAGTCGAGGCAGAGCAGGAGCAGCAAGTAAGTAGGAGTGTTCACGTGGCAAGCGGCGACGACGAGGGCGCTCCGGCGGGCGTCAGCGGCCACTTGCGCAGTTTGCTCGGCGTTCTAGACTGGTGTATCCAGTTGCCGTTTTATTCTAATTATATTTATGTTTATGTTTTTATTTATTACCTGTAATTATTATTTATTAAATTAATATGACTCTAGGATGTCTCCTCCCCTTCCTCCTCGCCAGGTCAGGTGCCGTGTTCCCGTGCCCCGCCATGCTGCCTGTTGATTGGCCGGCTGTCCCTCCCGGAGGCTGGTTTCCCCGGGGTCACGGGACTGCCTCACCTACTCTCTTTGTATTCTCTGTATGCCTCCTGTATAGCTTCAAGGCCTCAGACCCCCCCGCGCTTACGTTGCCTGACGATGGAACATGGGCCCTGACTAATTTCCTAGGTCACATGCCCTCGAATAACCTCGCCGCCACGTCCAACGGGGCTGCAGTCCCTGCATCGGGCATCGCTTGCATTGGCTGCCATGGCCATCTGACAAGCCGATCGATGTCATGTGGTATGGATGGCCCGACCCAGAATCTATGTGTTGTTCCTGCTCCGCGGCAGCACTAGGGGTAGGAGCGATTCTCCTCGAGCATCAAGATTGGGTTATGCAGACAAGTGTATCCGTTCGTCACATGGCGGTCGCTTAGCCTGCCTAACGAGGCAATCAAGGCCATTCTGCACTCTATACCGATCTCTATATGGGTATCGGTCTATGCCCCATCACCGGCAGCCGGGCCAGCTGACTACCCCGAAGCCTTGACCAGCCCAAACACCATCTCCGGCTCCTGCGCCGTGTCCGCGAAGCAGACCCCCTCCGTCGTCGCGCCCATCATGTCCCAGCAGAGGATCTTCACGTCGAACGCCGCAGTAGCGTGGGGGTCCTCTGCATCATCTGATCCGGCCTGACCAGCCCGCGGCCGCTGTGTCACTGCAACAATCGCACTTGTCCCTGCGTATCGGGCCGGCGGGTCGTTGCCGGGGTTAGGTTCTTCGCCCGTCCGATTAGCAAAGACGATGATGATCTTCTTCGCCGCGCCCGCATCCCCGTCGATTTCAACGTCATGACCCATCCGCCGCCTGATCAGCGGGAGGAACCGCTGCACCCAGTAGTTGAAGGTATCCAGATCGGGCCTGTCCGCCAGGCCGTTGAGCTCCTCTTTGCTCAGCAGCGTCAGCCACGCCATGGAGAGCACGACAAGCTGCGACTTGGAGTCGAGGACGCGGTTTGCGAACTCCCACGCCGTGAACGGCGCCTCGAACTTGTACGGGTTGATGTCCATGCAGATCCCGAACGAGGCGTCGACCACTTGTTGTCTCGCGGGCGCGCCGCCAATCGCAAGCTGGAGCGTCCCTTGCGTGGCATCGCCTTCCGCCGCCCATGTCTCGTCCGTGTAGTAGAGGAACGCTTTGCGGTAGTTCAAGATCAGCTCGCCGTTCTCATCCACCACAAGAAGCGAGTTGTAGTATTTCTCCCCCTGTTCCTGTCCGCCGGACTCTGCCGCCGCCCTTTCGACCTCCGGGTAACCCACGCAGACCTTGCAGCGGAATCGTCTGGCTGTTTCCCTAGCCCATTCAGCTGACGGGCCCTGTCCCGCGGGTTCGAGGTAAGGTCTTATAGCCTCGCGCGACGGGAAATTGTAGCCTGTTGACGAATTAACAAACCCCCGCCACAACTTGTAATATCCAAACAAAATGCATGGCTAGTAGTACTAACCAGTCAAAGCCAACTCAGGCAAAACCAGAATCTCCGGCCCCAATGCCTCCAGACTCGGGGAAGTAAGCTCTCCCCCGGCCCCAGCACCACCGGAAACAACCTTCCCGCGCTCCAGCAGCTCGCTCGCTCGCCTGATATTCCCCTGCACGTCGCCCAGTCGCGGGGCGAATTGCAGCGTGGCTATTTTCATTGTTCTGCGTTGGTAGGAGGCGTGTGGCCTACTGCTTTGAAGAATGCCAGATCGACTAGAGGGCTGTTGGATATATGGAAATAATGATGCGGATGCGGATAAGCTGGAGAAACACCCAAGGACTCCCGGTCCCGCGCGGGGCGTTACAAATGCTGTCGCGGGAGTGATGGTGGTTTGTGGTTTGTGGCAATGGATTTTTAAGGTAGCATGGGGCAGATTGGATCACTGAAGGATCAGGTGGTTGGGTTAATGGGAGTATGAAGTGGTCAAGTAAGGTGATCGAGTTAGATGTGAGGTTATCTTTTTATACAAGTCATGTGATGCTGATACCTGAATACGTGGAGCCAATGGAAAGGAAAGAAAGAGTTGAATGGAAATGAAGACTCCATGTACAGAAGGATATATTCAGGCCACAATAAACAACCATAAAGCATGCAAGAACCCCATGTACAAACCACCAACTCCACGCTCAAAACCCAGAATCAATGTCATGCCATAATACCCAACACCGTTTCCATGCAGTTGACAACCAACACCAGAGCACGCAGGGACTGGTCATGATTCAATCAAGCGACAAAGGTCATAATCGACCGACAGGTGAGCGTGATCCAGATAATCCATCTATTTCCTTTCCTTCCCCTTCCCTTTCTCCTTCCGTGTCTTCTGCGGTGTAAAGTTCAGCGGTTTATAAGCGAGCCCCTTACCACCTGTCATCCGAATCCGCTGCTCTGTTCGCGACGTCGTACGGCCCAGTCCGAGGTTCGTGTCTGGCGCATACGCAACGTCATACCCACCCGTATAAGACAGGGGCGATTCGCTCCTGGAAAGTGGCAGGGAAGACGAAAAACTCCTTCCGGGGCTGAACGACGAACGACGCGGTTCGTGTTTTATAGCCATGTCGTCGACAAGTCTCGGTCCGCTCCTTAGCGACTCCGCTGCGATCCGCGCGGCGGAGAGAAGGAGTTCATCCTCGTCGATCTGATTGGGCTTTCGCCGCTCAGGTTTCTTGTCGGCGGCTGGTTTGCGTGCTGTTGTCGACTCGATTTGTTCGAGAATTGGCAGCTTCGGCAAAGGCTTGACTGAAGAGAGCGCCAGCGATGGCTTTTGCGGTGTCATATCCGGTTTTGGCATCTTCGATGCTTTGGTGCTGCTATCTTTCGGCTCCTGTACTTGGTTTTCATCGCGAACCCGCTTGCGACTGGTAGACAGCTCTTGACGCCGCCTGACCGCAGCTCCCTTTAAGGTATCTATCCAATATTGAGGTCCACCGTCTGAGTCGGCATCTGGACAATATCAGTTAGAAAGGTTTGTCAAAACCGCAAATAAATCGTGAAGAACAGAGTGGACTTACAAATGGACGGTTCACCATCCGCGGCCGTTTCTTCAGCCCGGGCCATGGCTGAGAGGTCTTCAGTGACAATGGCAGGCTCTTCAGGTTCTGGAGGCACAGAGTGCGCATTAAGCGGCGCTGCATTGTCTGGCACTGCAAGTAGAGGCGCTGGTTGCTCAACGTGTTGATTGGCATGGGAAGAAACCTGCTCCTGAGCGGAAACAGGCACATCCAGAACTTGCTTCTCTGCTGTGGTAGCCGGATCCGGAGTTACATCGTTTTCACCAATGCTTTCTTTTTCTGGTGTTGACACTGCCGGGGCCTTCGTATCCCCAAAAATCGAACCTGGAGGAGTTGCCGCAGGCGTAGTAGAGGGGAAAATGGACGACGATACATCTTTAAACATGGTCAGCACAGCAATGGAGATGACATTGACCAATAGTCTTACCGTTCTGCTTTGGAAGGAACGATGCAGGTGGTGTAGGGGAAGGGAAAAACGGAGAGGGCGTTTCTTGAGCAGGCTTCGCAGGTTCCATAGGACGCTCTTTAGTGCCTGTCTCACTCGGTGTTGTCTGAGCAGGAAAACTGAATGCAGGGGCTTGACCCGCCGAACTGGTTTTCATGCCAGTCTCGTTCGGTGCCGTGCTCTGACTAGGAAAGCTGAAGGCAGGAGGAGCGTTGAGGGAGAAAGGCGACGGCTTGACGGAATCGAAAATGCTGGCAGGAGGTTGGCCGGTAGCAAAACCAGCATTTTTATTCGAATCCGCAGTTGTCGGTGCACTAAACGCTGGTGCAGGGGACGGAGCCATCTGGGAGAAGCTGGGATGTTTAAATTGAGGTGTCGTCGAAGGAGGTTTCTGTGCGGTCGCATCGTCCATTCGGCCTGCAGGCAGAAAGAGATTGGGCGCTGGAAAAGTAGGAGCCGATTGTTGAGGAGCTTGGGCAGTTGGAAATATGCCGACGCCCTTGTGAGGCGGCCCTTCAGCCTTCTTTGCGCCGAGTGGGTTTGAGAGATCCGCAAACGGATTTGGTGCCGCAGCCGTGGGTGTCGCAAAAGGATTCGCTGTGTTAGTAGCGCCAGTATTGAATAGGGAGGAAAAGGTCTTGGGAGGTTCAGATGTCTGGGGGAAACTTGGCCCCTGTGACGATGCCGTGGTGCCATTAGCCTGGAAAACGGATGGTCCGTGGCTAGGCGGCTGAGCGGATTCTTCGATCTCATTGCGGAAACTAGATGCTGAATCCGCTGTACCAACAAAAGGTGGAGTAGCAAGCACGTTTCCGTTCGTAAGAGTGCTGGATGACTGAACGTCGTTGTCATCCTCACTCACGAAAAGAGAGTCGTCGTCACCCGACACTTCAGACTTGGGAGCAGGTAAAGGCAGATACTGTTTCGATAGCAGCGATGTATCAATCATTCCCAGACCCGCAGCCTCTCCGACGCTCAGGCCAAGGATAACTGCAACTAGAGACCTGCCTGCGCGCTTTGACTCGACGCTTTTCTCCGAGTATCCATGGTCTGAAGAAGGTTGGAAAGCTATTGAATTAACAGTCAGTCGAGGAAATGAATGGGTCAGGCTGAAAGGAAGCGCGGAGAGCACGATTCTGGACAAATTCGGCAGAAGCGACATTCAAGCGATTGACGGAGAAGGATACCAGGCGAGATCGGTGTCGAGAGTAGACATACCAACAGAGTCAACAGGGCGGCTACCCCAGTTGAGATACAGTTCACCGTTACTGTTTTCGGCGAGCTCCAGGTCTTGCTCTTCGCAGAATTGGATTGTTTGGCTGCTGTCGTCAAAGCACAGAACGTCTGTCAATTCGTCGACTGTCCATTCTTCATTCTTGTGCTGCTGGGAAGCTGGAGAGCGACAGTACGCCCTCCAAATTGATCGGATGGCGGTTTGCCGCACGTGGTTAAAGTAGATCTCAGCGACACAAGCCATGAGATAGGAAACGCATGGTGAATCCACCAGACTGAAAAAACGAGTGTAGAAGCCCTGTGCAATGGGGTTCTGTCGCCTAGCATCCAAGGCACCCTGGTACTCCCAGGCGTTGCCAGCAGCCGCATATAGTTCCAAGGCCGCCTGAACCCGCGGCGAGTTGCGTATTTCCGCAGGCCATTTCTGAACACGCGCTTCCAGGTCGGGTCTCTGGTCGTGGATGGAAAAGATGATGTAGTAAGCCCGAAATTCATCCTCACTTGGGAATGAGACGCGGCCTCGATTGTCGTCGTAGTAATACATGAGCGACAGCATGGTGTTGTTGAGTTGTTCACGTTCTTGGTGGCGGTCGAACTGCTCGCTGTTCGCCGGGCTGGAAAGTAAATGAAGTGATACAATGTGGAAGCGAGCAATCCTTTCAAGGCAAGTGGCCGCAATCCGGACGTGATCCTCCTGGGTAAGCTGCTGGACAGAGAAGTCATTCCGGATAGACCGAGTACGATCCCAAACAAACTTGTGAATGACCCCAAGGGGCTCCGGGCCCCCAACGACATGCCGTATTAGGTAATTCGTGGATTGAAGAAGTGTCTTGGGCGTACGAATATCGGACGGCAGCTGTTCATCGTAGCCAGCGGCCGATCGTCTGAAGCGCTTAAGCATCTTCGTTTCCATATATTGCAGTGTATTTGTTGAAGGATGCAGAATCTACAAACGTCAGTCCGTCGAACACAGCGACCAGTCATGGGCCAGTACCTTTTCACTTTTGTCGACCATCTTCTGGACAATACGTTCGAACCGTTCGAACTCGGGACACATGCTCGTGCAAGTACCGACAGGCGTTATGGCTTGGTTCAAGTATGTGGGCTGATTGGGATCCGCCATCAGCCCTTCTTTGATAGCCGTCTCCCTCTCCTTCTTTCTATCGATTTTGAGCTGTAAATTTGGTGAGAAGCAGCCCTTTCATTGCTTGATTTTCCATGTGGTGGCCACTGACCTGCTCAAAGTGGCTATTGTACCAGTTCAAAACCGACGCATCTTCCACAGGGACTCCAGCTGTATCATTCGTCGGCTTTGGTGAAACTTGTCGCCTCGGGTCTGGACTCGGTTCGACAATCATTTTTTCATGACCTGGAGACGTTCTGGGGGCGTCGTCGCGTCTCGCAGCATGGGAAACAGGCGGCTTCTGCGGGGTAGGCTTTCCATTCGCTGCGGAAGAAAACGAGTTGTTCTGCTTTATCTGAGCGAACGGGGAGGCGGGGGCTTCATTGCCTGTATTCGACTCAGGCTTGCGGCGCCATGTGTTCGTGACAGCCCCTCTACCGCGACCGGGCCTAGGAGCAGGAGCACCCCTCCCCCGACCACGGGGGCTCGCTCCGCGAGCAGCAACAGGAGTCTTGGACAAATGCGGCGCCGATCGGCCGTGGAAACCACGTCCACGTCTTGTTGAACTCGCCGCTCCATCTACCTGGTTCAGACCAGAGAATGGACTTGACGGACCGGCCATCGTGGCGCGTCCAACATAGGACAACGGACGGGTCCTGGACCTTCCACCTCAGGCTGACAGGGTACCTTTATTATTCTCGCAGAGTTAGCCTCCAGTAGTCGGTTGAACGGTCTCGAGAGCCGGGCGTTTGGTCGCAGGATGGACAGGGTGAAACTGGGAAGTGAAGAATCCTAAAAGTTGCTGTCCAGCAGAAAGCGTTCGCAGGCGCGGAAATAAACAGTCAGCTTAGTTGATAACCCATCAGAAAATCGCAGTTTTCCAGAAGCATCGCAAAAGCTGGTGAGATATGAAGAAATAGACGCAGCGACAGAGGAACCATGGGGGCGAGGCGAGGCGAATGCAGAGTGAATGGCGCAGTACCTATTGACAGGGCGACTAGTGAATATCAGCCTTGGGAATCAAATACCGGCCGAAACGCAAGACTCTCACTTTCAAACCACCGGTTCAGTGGGCGTTGCGAATAACACAAGCTGGGACTCGAATACAGCGATGATGCCTGCGCCGACGAACACGCTATGGAAGGGCGCGAAAGCGATATTGACGTAGTCGCTTAAAGGACGCGTAAAGGAGAGGATGACAGAGTGTACCGGCAAGCGTGCCGGCAGCGCGGGGAGATGGGATCGAATAGACAGGAGGAAGGAGAGGTGAATGCCCTTTTGAGGCGTTGTTGTCGCGCTTGGCTCAGCGCGCGCCAATCATCCGGATCCGCGGCTAATGGCGCTTGCGCTTAGCCCTACCACTATGTACTGACGACGTTAACACCGGGCACCCAAACATCTCTCCATCAACCAGAAAAATGGCATTCTCCATATCCCTGTCAAGGCCGAGGATGTGGATTTTCTTGTACGAAAAGTCGACTATACTGCGCACCAAGACAACCCGCTCTATCGCTTAATGTTCCCGCGGTGAAAGGAGAAGCGGGAGTTGAGAGAAGACATGGCATATGGGCTTAAAAATCCCGTTCATCAAAGTAATTATACTATGTCTCACTATTGTTAAAAACGACGCTTGAGGCCTCCGACCCTTCAGCAGCCTTGGATGATATAACAGCCATTCCACCACAAACGCCTTCGACAAACACAAAAACGCAAAAGACATCCCACGATTGCCCAAACGCCGACAGTTCCTCCAGGTAAGTACAGTAAAACGGCAGATATTGAAAAGCATATAATCCAATCTCGAGAATTCAAAGGTGGACACAAGACAAAACGATATAAACACACTGCACGTCTGCCGAAAAGAATATAAACATTTTGAGTAGATGCAAAAACACGAAGGTGTTTTAAGGACACTTTGTTTGGTTTCACGAACGGTTGTCATTTGGACCGCAGTAGAATGAACTCGGCGGGACCAAAGTACTAGGGTCGTGAGAAGGTGGGATAGCATTGGGATGCCCCAAGGATCCCGTGCGGAAAGGCATGGCCCTCGAGTCGGCCATGTCCATCCTCGGGCGAGACAGGTCCTGGTGGCAGTTGGGCTGGGGTTGACCCAGGGCTGGCATCGGAGAGGCTGCAGTGATAGGAATGGAGTCGTGGATGGAGGCTTGGGGAATCGCCTGGCTGGTCCCATAATCCATAGTTCCGAACACATTGTGACGGAAAGACGGCATCCAGTCCACCTGCCCCGGCTGTGACGACATGGGCACGGCCGCCTGGGGGTGATTTGCACGGATTGGCTCTCTGGACGACGGGGGGAAGAACTGGGTCTGTGCCAGGTAATCGCAGGCCGATTGCTCGTGAGGGCTCGACATCACCGGGGTTGTAGGTGTGTTGGGAACGCTGCTCGCCGCGGAAGTGTTGCTGCTATACTCTGGAAACGTGCTGCAGAACGACGTAGCGTGCCTGGGCTGCCGCTCCGAATCGAAGGATCCAAGTGTTTGGTAAAACGCATTTTGCTCGTTGCCCATGCTGAAAGAACAGCTCGGTGCTGGCGCTGGCATGGGCGCCTGGTTAATTGGCAAGCCATGTGTCGGTGCCGCAAGCCCGCCGCCGGTCTCTTCGGTTCCCATCGTTGTCTCGTCGTCATCCAAGTCCGGATCCCTGTCGGACTTCGAGTTTGCATCCTGGCTGACATAGATAATCGTCGCTGGGTCTGCATATTGTCAGTATATGTTCCAGAAGACGACAAAAGGCTATACATACCAATTTCGCCCTGTTCATATCGCTCCTGTAGCATCCGCACCTTCATGATTTCATCCAGGACCGCAGTCTTCGGCGAGGGATCCATTCGCCTATCAGCAATCTCTTTCAGGGTTCTAGCCGGGACATTGCTTCCCCCAAGGTTGCAGAGCATGTGGATGAGAAGCGTGAGCCGGGCTGTATGATGATTAGCCATAGTCTGCTAATGCCATCTGCAAGCCACTTACGCTCCGTCCGTATATGGTCCGGCTCCCTGTGCATGACGCCAGCCGGCCACCAAGGTGGTTTGCTCAAGTCCGAGTCCCCGACCTCCTTGGCCCCTTTGTACGGGTACCTGTTTTGCTTCTTGGGTTCGATGTACTTGATCCATTCCTTGGCGAGATGGCGGCAGTTGTTTTGGTGGAATCGCTTAAAGGCGGCGAAATAGAACGCGTGGATCTTGTCGGTATCCCCGATCCTGAGAGCAGTCATGCTCTTTGTCGAACGGGGCTGGACCTGTTCAGCGGAAGAGGATCTTCTCCGGCGCTTCCCCGGGCGAGATGCCTCGACGGGCGGACGAGCTCGGGTGCTTTCACCACGGTAGCCAGCGGCTTCGTTCCCATAATTCAAGGCTACCAAGAACGACCAGTTAGCGCAAGTGCAGTGCAATGAGGCATGTTATCAACAGGCTTCACGTACAGTTGTAGGTGGGCTTCTGCGATCCATGTTCTGGTCGAACCATTTCGACGAACTTCCGCTGAACGTGTTGCGTGAAGATGGCACCACTGCCCTGGTGAATTGAAGGAGAAACGGTGACATTAAGTTCGCCCATATCGTCCATGTACATGACGGCGTAATGGGCAAAGGGGATGTGGAATGGTGGGTGCATCGGGCTAGCCAAGGACTGCATCGACTCTATTAGCTTGCAGAACTTGGGTTGGTCCCGAGAGGTCTCACTCACAGGAGGGGTAGCCCAGTCAGCGGCGCCTGGTGAATATGAAGCTCCTTTCATAGTCTGCGGCTTGGAGGTTCGTGCTCTGGCAACCATGGTGACTGTGTACCAGAGGAAGACAAGGAAGGATAGACAAGGAAGTAGATGTATGTATGGGCAACAATGGTCAACAAACGAAGGACAGACAATGAGCAAGTCTCAGCAAGATGATGGAGAGCAATGGAATGCAGAGAGGAGGAACGAGCTCGCTTTTGAATCCAGCCGGATGAGCATAATACTAAGAACAGAAGTACTTTTGAATAAGCCCTGGGTCATCCTAGACTAAAACCGAAATCGCAGGCCAGAGTAGCCTGAGTGGCGTGGTGAATATTGGTTTTGATCTCCACGGTGCCCCTGTTGGGCGTGGTCCACCGGTACTTTTGACAGTTCCCTAAAGTTGCTTGCTATTGTATTGCAATTGTATTGCAATTCGGACTGGTCCCTCCGTCCCCATTCCTCCTTCATGGCGTGCATAAAGCCGATGGGTAAAAGTACTATTGTCACAAACATGCAAGCAAGCAGCGAGATAGACTCGCACTGGGAACAGAGTTCAGGGTTTAGTATGGAGTACATTCAGTTGGTACTTTTGTAGTATGTCATTTTTCAACCGTTCCTTCCGTAATAATATTACTAGTACTACTAAGGAGTATGTACTGCTAAGTAAGTTGCAACCCGGCGACCACCGCGCTGGGTACGGCTAATTAGCACCGCGGATGCCTTCAAGATCTTCAGACCGCACCAGATCCACACTAGCACTGCGCTAGTTCTGGCCCAAGCACCCGGTACTGCTGCAACCACCAACTGCGAGCTATCCGGGCATCGCCACGACATTGGAAACGCAAAGAAGTCGGGTCAAAAGGACGGTCGGCCATCTATGGACCGCGTTAGTGCCTCAAGTCTCCTAGGAAACTGGCTCTCCGGACAAAGAAAGCAACTGGCGATCTTCGCCGACGCTAAAGTCCACAACTGTGCCACTGTCAGAAGTACACCGACTAGCCATTTTCGAATACTGCCTACTGATTGGAAAAGGGGCAGTGGGCTTCAACATACGTACCCTGTACCACTGTGAACGGAAGTCCTAATCAGTTCTCGTCGGTCGGCAGGACCCGTCGACCAGAGGCACATGTCCGTTCGAGATTTGGAACAGAGATCGGACCTGCAGCGCAGACTTGAGACAACAAGGACACAGGCCAAATATTCGGCCGGCCTTCTTGACTGACAGTTACGTACTACTACTACTCCGTATAGCATCATGCAGTCCTGGCAACTGAAGCAGTGCGAGGAGTTGAGCTGAAACAAACATGCTGTAGCACCCTGCTGGACTGGGCCCTACCAAGGCCTCTCGCGTCGCGTCTCGAATCCGGTTTACAAAGTACATCGGCCGCGATAACCCCGCTAGGCAGATAGACGCTATTTTCGCATCTAACGATTCCAATCGCAGGGTTATGGCGCGACATCCCTGTCGTCAGGGTTGTTAATCCCAGATGACCACTGTTCCGGCTGCCATGCCGCGTAATGCCTGCTAGTACCCGTCTGATCGGCGCTGGGTCTAGACCGTCTTATACACGTACCTCTGGTGTGGTGGTGGCCATGCATTGGGCCAGTCAGCAATGGCTAAACGCGGGGTGGGAGAAAAAGAAACAATGGCTCTTCCCCTATCGAGCAAGCAGGTTTACCGACACACAGGTAGGTCAGACCCTGATGAGCCTGACTGATTATTGGTATCTGGCAGGGCGAATGGCAGCCGATGCTGCACCTGCGTGGGCTTCGACAGGACACTGGACAAATGCGCGCTTGCCGCCAGATCGATGGTGTGTTCCTCGCGATACGGTGCATTGACACTGCGGGGGTGGATGTGACGGGTGTCAGCCGAGTGTGATGGAAATTTAGGAGATTAATTTTGATTACCCGTTGGCAGTGTGGATCGGCTATACAAGGTACTGAGACCAGGACGATGTCACGCCCCGAGCTCGTAATTGTGCACGCTAACCGATGAAGATCATTGCGACTCGAGGGGCTGGCCCTCGAGCTTTCCAGAGCGAGTACTTCGTGCGAACTGCACATACGAGTTCTTGGAGTTTCTTGGAAGCACGCTAGTGCTCCATACACTGGACTGCACCATGTCTCTGGAACAAAGTCTTATACGAGCAGGCGCAATCCATGGCTGAGGAGGCTGACACAAGGATCCCCCAGCTAACCCCGCGCAGTGGTACTTTGCGCCTGGAACTAGCCGCCATCACCTCCACCGGGGCCGCGGGAATGACGGTCCGGCCGTTCGAAAACCGCTTGTCACTTGTCAGTCCCCGTGCATTAGTGCGGCGGGAGCGGTTCCGGCTTTGTTCGGGCCACGCTAGCCGCAAACCATTGGTAGTAGCGTCTCCCGGGGCCCGGGGATGGGGCACACGGAATTGCTTGCCCCTGCGCTACCATCCCGACGGGCGAGATTGCTGTCAGGAACGAACCAGGGCCATGCTTACGCCTTTAGATCATCTGGCCATTCTGTCGGGTCCCTGCTTAGCGGCGGGTTTTGGAGACGGACCTCATAGCCCCTTGGCAAGCGACGTCTACTCCACCTGCAGTTACAAGTTGTTGTTTGCTTCTTTTTCGTCCAAGCCGAATTTCTGCCTTCCGAATTAAGCGCGCTTCCTATCCTGTACTCCTGTTGGTGGAGCAAACACTGGCCCCCATTATTATTCCAAATACTACAGTTACGTACTTATTACTGAACCCCGCCGTTGATCATCCTCATTATGGATTGCCATCGAAGCCGCCGCCCGACCTGGAGGCAGGGAGCCGACAGCTAATGCCAAACATCGAAACGAGCCTCGAGGCTATAGTAGACTTGGTAGTATACTCCGTATGCCAGTTGAGCCATGTTTCAGCCCGCGCTGTCATGGTGGGTGGACGAATCTTCGAGCGAGTAAAGGCGATTAACACATCCAGAGCCATGGAACAGGCCTCCGATCTCCCTGTTCCGCGGAAGTCAAACCATCCCTCCGGAACCAATCGGCGCGCAGCTCTCCCACGTCGGCCATGCGATCCATATGATTGGGCTTGATATTGTCATCGCGACCCCCCCGTTTCTCAGCATACTCCGCATTATTACATTATACGAACCTATCTACCCGATACGGTGCTTTGCAGACGACACACCCATCCGTGCGATCTCGTGGTTTGCTGCTCATTATTGGAAAGTGGCAATGCACACACACGCGCTGCAGATGCAGGTTCCGATAGGATGGTACCTATGGCGTTGGGATTGTCACCGTGTTCCAGTCGTTCGGGTTCTGTCTTGTTGCTGTGGCGGTCGCATCGCGCCAGCCGTACGGCTACAGAGTACTACTAGTTCTCCCTTCTCCTCTCCTTGCGTGTTTGTCAAACTGCGTCGTCGCCGGGGTTTTCCTAAACCGCCTCCTCGCGGCTGTCAGTCTCCTCCTGCCATATGAATGACATATGGTTTCATTCGCCGCAGGAGCCTCTACCCCTCGCATCCCCAGATCCACTCGTGGGAGTCGAGTCCCTTCCTGCATCCCACACCGAACAATCGCTCCCTCCACACCACGCGGGCGGAGATATTCTCTAATCCGCTGTCGGACACATGGCTGGATCTCGCAGAACAGTACTCCGTACAGATCCAGATTCAGTGTTTTTGGGTTTGCGGGCTGGAGTCGATTCCGATCGAACTTGCCACTCTCCAGGGCGATCTTGTGTGGACTCTGTGCATTGGGGGCCTATTTTCAGTGCAGAGTCAATTCTTATTAACTAACGGGCTCGCCCCTACGGACATGGGGCCTGGGGCGAGAGACTGGGAGGAGTATTCAACCTTCAGCTATCCCTTCGCAGACATAGCTGAGTGGGTGTCTCGTGAGTTCAGTCCTCGACCAAGTCTCCTTGGCTGCCAGATCTCTGACAAGGATCGTCGCAGAATTCGATGATGGGAAGATATGCCAACAGATATATACACGAGCACAATGCCGTTGACAACACGAGAAGCCATCCGCAGTGGCTGGCATGACAGACTTCATCTGAGTCCAGAAGCATACCTACCTACCTACCTACCTACCTACCTACGCAGTATGACACCTTTGGAGTAAGCTAGGGATCATCGATCCCCGAGCGCAAACCTTGGATACTCCCCGAGAATCCCGCAAACCATATCTCAGCTCGACCAGGTCGCCGGCCCCGATCCACAAGGAGCGATCTTGTCCGTGCCAATAACACCACAAAACAGAGAGAACCCCCCCAGTTAGCTTTCTCGCTATTACCGTATGGAGTACAGGTATTGCCCTGCCAAACGGCCTGAGCGTTTGGAAATCCGCCGTCCCCGGGCACAACGATACCCACATTCCAAGTCAAGGGAAAGAGGTCCATTATATTATTACCGATGATGCTTTACTCTGGGAGTATCCGTCCACTTAGCCAAGGATCTCGGACATACCGAGTGGTAGTCCATGCACTCGGGTGCTCCAACTGTATGCTCCAGAGTCTATCTTCAGCGGTCCAACCCGCGGCTATGCTCCTGTCAGCCACTTCAATTTCACCACCCTGACCAAGGAAAAAGCTCAAAGCTATAGACGTGTTTTGAGTTCCTGGATTGAAGAATTGAGTGAGTGCCAGCCGGGACCCTAACCCAATCCCAATCCCAGTCTCTAGCTAGTTAGCTGAAGTTTGCGGATGGACGGATAATGAGTAGCTGAGCTACGGGCCCCGCTCCTAGCTGTACAGGTTCTATCTATCCCTTTCGGCGGTGTCCGGATATATTCTCCGTGTACATTTGCTTTGCCTGGCTCTGCCCTGTTTTTATGGTTTCTACCGCCTCTTGTACTCAACATCAGTATGCATGGCGACAAATCCAGGGAGGTACTTCGAATTATTATCTTGTATGTGCCATTTTTGCTATGTGCAGAAATGCTTTTAGTTCCTATGAACAACCTGCAACGCCAAATACTATCAAATCGACTTTTTTATCGAGCCAGAACCGAAGAAAACGAACAGATGAGTCCACAACTGCACCTGCTCGCTGTCAATCGATACTGGATCACTGCAGAAGAGCAGGCCCATCGCTGTCAAGCAACCCTGCTTCCTTGACCAGTTCATGGAACATGCCGCCTCGCTTGATCAACTCTGACGGCGTGTCGAATTCTGCGACCCGTCCCTTGTCCAGTACTACAATGCGATCCGAGTCTATAATCGTGTTGATGCGGTGCGCGATCGTGATGATGGTGCGATCCTGGAAGACGCTGCTGCGCAGGGTCCGCTGGAGGAGCGCATCTGTTTCCACGTCGACCGCCGCCTGTTTTGTTGTTAGGAATCGTGAGAAATCAATCGTGTCTCGTGTCTCCATGACTTACAGTTGCCTCGTCCAGAACGAGAATATTGCTGGGGGTCAGGAGTGCACGCGCAAGTGACACCAGCTGTCGCTGGCCTTGGCTAAGATTGGATCCTGTATTTTGTCAGACCAATGCATATAAGAATGAACCCAGAACCGACTCACCTCCTTCTTGAATCCGGCTATCCAATTGGCCCTCCAACTGAGCGACGTAGTCCTTTAATCTAGCATGTTCTGTCCAGCAGTCTGTCAGCCAGTATTCACCCATTATAATGATTCAGAACATACCCAGCACACTCCAAAGCTCTGTATCATCATGTACATGGCGTGGGTCCAAATTGTCTCGCAATGTGCCTTCAAACATTGCCGGATCCTGTGGAATAATAGCGAGTCGGCCACGGAGATCAAAAAGGCCGATTTTCGAAATATCCAAATTGTCGATGCTAAATCACGTTAATAGATGAGCAAAGACGTGGGCGACTTATCTCACCTAATCCCGCCAGCAAGTGGCTCAATAATACGGAAGAGAGCCAGCGTAAGTGAACTCTTTCCTGCACCCGTGCGACCAACAACCCCAATCTTCTCACGGGGCTTGATATCAAGGCTGACATCTTTGAGCACAGGGTCCAGTCCATCGCGGTACCGCGTGCTGTAGTTGTGGAACGATACACCACCCTGCGCTGGCCAGCCTATTCCTGGGCGGTTCTTGAACACCACTTCTGGCGCCTCGCTGGGCAGACCCGCGTACTCAAGCACACGCTCAACAGACACGATATTTGTTTCAACTTCCACTGTCTGTCGAACGATCCAATTGAGAGATTGGGTGATCTGGAGAGCGTACGACATCGCCAATCCTACCATGCCCGGAGACAGACCACTGCCCGTTGTAACAGAGATGATTGAAAGCACCGCAGACGCCAGGATAATAACCGATCCGATGAACTCGAGGCGGACTGCGAGCCACCTGTTGGCGCTGATCGACGGAAAATAAGCGCGCAGATTCGCATCCATGCGCCACTCATTCTCGAGGATGAATCTCTCCTCCTGTCCGTATGCGCGAATGGTCGAAACACCACCAAGGGACTCTTGGAAGTGTGCAAAGATGGGGCTTCGCGTAACACTGTCCAGACGCTTCAATTCACGGGAAGTCCTCAAGTAGTACTTCTGGTAGCTGAGATAGACGTAGCTCAGGGGGATGATCAGCAGAACGAAGCCTGGTGTGGAAACCGCGATGACTATCATGGTAAACATTGCACGAGCGGAGTTTGCAAACAACTAATCGGCAGTTAGCATAATAGTCTCCAGAACATAGAGTGAGCCTGTCATACCATATTGAAAGTGCGAGCAAGGACCTCATCAATGCGGTATACGTCACTGGCGATGATTGTTAGCACCACGACATTCCAGAGAGTTGATGAGAGGATTTCGGTTCCACTATCAGCTAGCGGACATACCTGGAGAACCGATTAAGAATCCGTCCGGACGGCGTAGTCTCGAAGAAGCTCATGGGTGAGCGGAAGATAGAGAACGCCATCCGCTCATGGAGCTTTCGGGATGCCTGCAATAGTGATCAGAATAAGCCTTTTGATTTCCATCGAGGGCATAGAAGTGACACATACCTCGATGGAGCAGAAGATCCATAGAATGAGGTTCTGGAAGACCACCAATATAGATGACCCCATTCCGAAGGCCAAGTAGACGCCGATGAATTTGCCAACATTAGGGTTCCCGCCTTGTATTTCGTTCGCTTCAGACCATTGCTTTAGCCAGAAGTTTCCAGCAACTTGGGCTGTCTGGGCGGCCAACAAGGCCACCAAGTAAAACGAGACCGCGCCAATGTTGCTGTTTTTCGCGTATTCACCGTAAACGCTCCATCTCACTTTGCCTTGTTCGGAGGTCTCCTGTGTTTGCTTCGTCTTGAGTGCATTCTCTTCGTCGCCCAGCTTTCGCGTTGGACCTTGCCAGCTCGCCATGCTGGCCCGACGGAGAGTGACAGTGCTATGTCTTCGCCTAGAACCCGCTCCAGATTTGATAGGAGCAAGAGAACCAATCTGCTCCTCCGACTCTTCCGCATCCGAGATCTCGGATTCCTGGTTATCGATTACAGTTGTGGACTCCAAACTCTCGGGACTGGCAAGGCCGCGGCTATCTGTTCCAGAGCCTTCATCATCCGACTCGTTCATTGTCGACCGGACGATGTTAGCAACCTCGCCCTTCATCGCCAGCAACTGCTCGTAGGTGCCTTTCTCGATAAGCGTCTTGTCGCGCAATAAGCCAATAAAATCGGCCTCCTTCAAGACAGTAATCGCATTAGTGGCCAGGATCCGCGTCTTGCTGCCAAGTATTCCGCTTCGTCCAAGCACCTTGTTGATGATATGTCGGCCCACATGCTGATCGACTGCGGAAAGGATGTCATCAAGAAGATAAATGTCTGCGCGAGCGTACACGGCTCTGGCCAGAGTCAAACGAGCCTTCTGTCCGCCGGAAAGTGAAATCCCCCTCTCTCCAACTTCAGTTTGGTCGCCATCCGGTAGGTTGTTGAAATCGTCCAGCAAGGCGCAGGCTTCCACGGTGAGATCGTAAAAATGGGGATCCCATCGATGGCCGAAAACAATGTTCTCTCGAACACTGGCATTCATTACCCACGGCGCTTGGGCAACATAAGCAATGCGGCCTCGAACAGTGACCTCGCCGTAGAGCTTCCAGAGATCGCCGAGTAGTGCCTGGAGCAGGGTGGACTTTCCAGAACCCACACGGCCGACTATGCAGCTGAGCTCCCCCTTGCGAGCGCTGAGATCAATGTTCTCCAGCACAGGGGTACCTTGGTACCTGTTCCAGGTAAATGCGGCATCACGAATCCGAACAGACTCATCTCCAATATGCGACACAGGGTCTTGATATGTGACGGCGTCAGTCTGCAGCTCTTCTGCCGTGAAGTAACTGGTCAAGCGCCCGACAGCCACTGACGCCTCGATGACAGACGTGATGACCATTGGCAGAATCGAAAGAGGGAACGTCAGCAAGTTGAAAAGCGTCAGCGCCGGAAAGACCACTTCAGTTGTCAAGGCCCGATTATCGGTCAGAACAAAAACAGTAAACGTAGAGCACGACACAAGGAATGGGGTTGATTGCCATGAGAAATTGGCAACAGACTGTGTGGCCCCGATTTTGCGAAGGGTGTTCAACTCCAAGTCATTCCTGATATGACTAAGTTTATTCATGAAAGCAGTATTCCAGGCGTAGAGCTTAATGCTCTTGATGTTATTCAGAATTTCTGTCATCAGCCTGGTTCTTGAGTCTTTATTGTGCATTTGCACAATCTGAAGCCTCTTCATTATACGAGCAATCGCACCATTCAAGGGGATCATGAGTACCATGACACCGACACCGGCAAACATGCTTACTCCAACTAGCTGATAGAGAGACACCATGCACAAAGTGATCTGAAATGGGGCGGACCAGAGCTGCATGCCGAACTGCGTCAGATCCGAGAGGCGCTGTTGGTCGACAGCCATGTGGTTGACAATATCGCCGGTGGTCTTCGACGACCGACCTTCGCTCGAGAGCTTCAACGACTTGGCATAGATCAATGCGGTCAATCCGGACTTGACACGCATACCGGCGTCGAAAGTCCTCTGAAAGTATTGATGGAGGCACGACGTCTGTGAAACGGAGACGATGAACATGGCGAGAGCAATCACGACCCCTCTGATAACCGGCTGGGGTTGATCAGTGCGATATGAATCGACAAAACTAATCAGAAATCGCAGCAATTGTGGCTGCATGAAGTTAAGCGTATCGCTGACGGACTTAATGATAGCACCACGGAAATAGGGACCACCATATGACTTGAACAGAGCCCTCCACAAGGATGGCTTCTTCTTGTTCAACTCATGCTCCCAGTTATCCCGCAAATCACCGCCGGTAGCGCGAGTGGTGTCTCGCGAACGGAGATTCCACAGATCGTCCTGGGTCAAAAAGTTCTTGTACCCGAACTTCATCATCGGCGTCATCCAGCTGAATGTAAGAATCGAGAAGATATCCGCGTACTCGTACGGGCATTCATCCTCGTCGCCCAGCGCATCGTAGACATTTTGCTTTTTCGGGACGAAATACTCCAGCACAAATTCCAGAATCGCGAACGCGAGATTCACGTTGAATGTCACAAAGTACGGGAGTCGATCCTCGTAGGCCTTTCGCGCGACGAGAGAGCGCAGCTTGACCGAGTGCGCGATGATGTAGAAGACCCAATAGAAGAGAACGATACCGTTCGGCTGCCTGCTCCGCCAATGCTCATAATATTGAACCGTAAAGATAACCCCGAGCGAGGCCAGAGTGAGCAGCGAGTTCCAGAAGCGGAAGTCAACCAGCCAGTTTTGGGGGTAGGTCTCGGCTTGGAGGGCGGTTTGAAGAGCTGTCGCAAGTATCAAGGCGGAGAGAACGACCTAACAGTATCCATTTATCAGCAAAGAGTGGCACCATTACTCGGTCATCGAGAGAACTAACCAGTTTGGCATAGAAATGCCAGTCCCTCGACACGGGTTGCGGTATTCGCTTCCTGAGCAAGAACCAAAGGGCCCCCGATCCCATGAACAGACCCCATGCGGCGGCCAAGGAAACGACAAAGTCTAGGAAACACGGCGTAAGATCGAACCTGAAGGGGCTCAACGGGCCCCAGCCTTCAATATTACCGCAAAAGGGCTGTCGCTGGTATGACTGGGTATGCGCAATCGGAGATAATCCCGGGTGAGAATCCCCGAGGATCGCCTGCGAGCTGCCATCGAGCATTTTCCAAAGCGGACGCCCCTCCAGCAATATCCCGCGTGCTTTTTTCACCGCAACGAGGGAGATGATGACGAGGACAGATAGTGTGGAGGAGGAGGCTGTTTAAAGATGAGCGCCAACGGCTATGCAGCGCTTACTAAAACTGAATTACTAAAACTCGGAGATAGTCGCCGAAAGACCGGCATTCGTCTATGAATGGGATGTGGCCAATAAAAATATTTTATAACTGCTGGACTTTCAGTTGCCAGACTAGTTCTTACGAAGATTCGATTTGCTCTTCTCTGATCCTGGAGATCTTACAGGTCACATGATATGGCGTCACATCAATTGTACGGTCTACCTTGTATACAGGGTAGTATGAGCTGTAGAGCTGTGACGGGGAAAGAGAAATAGGAAATACATTCATGCATTTCTCATGCAGACCTGTGCTACAGAAACAAAACATCAACCTGCCTATTCCCATACTGCCAAGCGACACGGCATATAACTATGACGAGTTCTGCCTAAGGCATACATTGCCAAGGCGGGGATCCTTCCCACATCGTCTTCTTATCACCAACAATGGCTACTCAAGGCACGATGGCTGTGGACAATCCTGCCACCCAGGACCTACTCAGGAGACCGCTATATGGTAAACAACGTCTGTCTCTCACTCCATACAAATGCGCTGACTTCCATAGTGTATGATCTGCCGCAGGAACTCCTCGCGACCTTATCCGTTAAAAGCCAGACCCCGTCGGTCGCCGTCCAGAATACAGAACCAACTCCGGAAAAGCAAGCGGAGGAAGCGCCCGAGCATGCGGTAGCATCGGCGACGTCATGTGCCATTTGCAAGGTGCCTTACCTGAACGTGCAGGAGCAGCGAGATCACGCCCGATCCGACCACCACCGATACAATGTCAAGGCACAGTTGCGCGGGAATCCGACGCTGGATGAGACGCAGTTTACCAAGGCGGTTGGGGAACTGGACGAATCTATATCTGGATCAGGGTCGTCCGAGAGCGATGAGGAGGAAAATGGATCGGCGGATGTGACACTTGCAGCGTTGCTGAAAAGGCAGGCCAAGATAGCACAGGGAGCTGAGGAACAAGAAACGCGGTCGAGACCTAACCCGGGGAAACATCCGCTCCTTTGGTTTTCGAGCTCTCTATTCCCGTCGAACACCTCTTTGGGCATCTATAGGGCTCTGTTCACCGACGTTGAGCAACAGGAGCCGGCGTGGCTTGTCGATTCTGTGCAGAGGAAACAGCTGTCACCTACGTACGCGCAAGGCAGCAGTGCAGTTACCCCGGAAAACACTGCCTCATCTGGTTCGAGCCCGCATGTCTTCATATGTATGATAGGTGGCGGTCACTTTGCAGCAATGCTGGTCTCTCTGGCGCCGGTAATTCATCGAAAACAAGGTGGCACCGAGGAGAGACAAGCCCGTGTTATTGCGCATAAAACGTTCCATCGCTACACTACTCGGCGGAAGCAAGGTGGATCGCAGTCAGCTAGCGATGCTTCTAGAGGAGCCGCTCATTCGGCTGGCTCGACCTTAAGACGGTATAATGAAGCTGCGCTTGAGAAAGAGATCAGGGATCTATTGGCAGACTGGAAGCAGATGATCGATGACGCCCAGCTATTGTTCATCCGGGCCACAGGAAGCACGAACCGACGAATCCTTTTCGCCCAGTACGATGGCCAGGTTCTGAGGCAGAACGATCCAAGATTGAGGGGTTTCCCATTCAGTACTCGCCGGGCTACGCAGAGCGAGCTCATGAGGTGCTTCAAGGAAATCACTCGTGTGAAAGTGAGCCAGGTCGACGAAGCTGCTCTGGCTGCGGCGGAGGCCAAGCAGCAAGAAGAAGCTGCGAAACCACCCACACCGCGACCGCAGCCGCAGCCGCAGAAACCGAAGATGTCGAAAGAGGAAGAAGCCGCACTCCTTCACACATCGCAGATCCAGGCACTCATACGTCGCTCGAAGGTACCAGCACTGATGTCCTATATTTCCAACAACTCCATCCCGCCGTCATTTACCTTTGTTCCTTCAGACACCCAACAGAATTTCCGTTGTCCTACTCCCCTTCATCTCGCTGCGAATCTTAATTCACCGTCCTTGGTTACGGCTCTCCTAACAAAAGTGGATGCGGATCCCACCATGGTGAACAGCGAGGGAAAGACACCGTTCGAGCTTGCTGGCGATAGGGGAACCCGCGACGCCTTCCGCGTTGCGCGCCATGAACTCGGGGAATCGAAGTGGAATTGGGATTCGTCCAACGTCCCGTCCGCGCTGTCTAAAACCGATGTCGATAGCCGGACACAAAGAGAGCGGAAGACAGCAGAAGAGGAAGAGGCAAACCGGCGCAAGACCGAGATGGAGCGCCTAAGAAGAGAGGATGCCGAAAGAGCCGCCAGCCAGCGGGAGTCGAAGAGAACCGGCGGGAAAACGCTGGGGTCTGTGGAGAAGACTGCTGCTGATAGGCGAGAGGAAGAGATGCGAGGGATGACTCCAGAAATGAGGATGAGGCTAGAAAGAGAACGTCGTGCAAGAGCTGCTGAAGAGCGGATCCGAAGGATGCAGGGGGGTAGATCTTGAGGGAGAATATTATGGTTATGTTGTTATGATATGAAATGATACCTTGGTAGAGCTGAAGCAGCCCTTGGATTGAATATGACTGATAGATTTGGTTGATATCACGAGACTTCCCATTCTTCCTGCATCCATCTATAGGCACCATCCCCATCGTCTCTCCATCATTCCCCATATATACCTACGACCTAGCATATCCATCATCATTACCTACAATGTTCTCCACCAACCAACTCGGCACTCCCGTCGGTGTCCTCGTCCAATGGAACCCCGTGTCCAAACAGACCAGCAACCGCTTCACACTGCACAGCAACGCAGAGATCTACGTTGGCCGAGACACGAAGAGATGGTAGCCATTCCTCCCCAACCAAGCCGTCGACTACCAACTAACCAACGACACGACGCAGCCAATATACCATCGATGACCCTTTCATCTCCAACACCCACATCCGCATCCACAGCATCATCTTCGACCAGGAGAACCCCCAAGACGTAGCCCCCTTGGTGTATGCCGAAGACACGTCCATGAACGGCACGACGTGGAACGGCTATCCGATGGCCAAGCGCGGTAGCTTTCTCCTGAGCGATGGCGACGTGCTGGCCTTGTCACCGGATAGCCAGCTCATGTTTTGCTCTGATAGCTGCATAGAAGAGGAGAATATCGACATTGTCCAGCAGATCGAGATGGAGGTGCGTTCCTTCCCTGGTCCTGTGCGGACTTCCAGCGGGTTTGTATGGCTTATAAGTCTCAGGCGCTCAGAAGTCAGTATGTTATCACGCCGCGGAAGCTGGGCTCGGGCGCGTATGGGCAGGTTTACATGGCGTTTCAGAAGGAGACTGGCCAGCAGTTTGCCTGCAAGGTTGTCGATTTCCGCAGAGTGAGGGACAGGGCTGTGGATGAGCAGCGAGGGCGGAAGTCGAGCTTCTTTGCGGAGACCACAAGCAGCTCGTGCGAGGTTGTTGCGGTGCGCGAACGGAAGCGTTATCTTTTCAGGAAGATACAGGAAAAGCTCGAGGCTTACAACCGGGAAGCTATGATCCTCGAGCGTCTTTGCCATGTGAGTTGCTTGAATGTCTGGGTACTAGACCGAGCTAATCGCCGTGCAGCCAAACATAATTAGCGTCGAGAAAGTGGTCAAGTCCACGAATACCATGTGAGTTTGGTACTAGAATCTCCGGGCGACGACTAAGTGCGGCAGTTATCTTTTCCAAGAGCTCATCACGGCAGGAGACCTATTCTCCTATATCCAATACAAGGGCGGGCGGTTGAACGATATCGAAGCTGCAGTCATAATCCGCCAGATCCTGCTGGCGCTGGATTACCTGCATTCAAGAGACATCGTCCATCGAGACTTGAAGCCGGACAACATCCTCATGACATCCCTTGCCTGCGGAGGCAGAGTGGTACTCACTGATTTCGGATGTGCTAGACTCGTCCAGCCAACAGCCCAGCGGATGTCGACTATGGTCGGGACAATCGAATACAGCGCTCCGTTAGTATACCGAACACTCGGGAATATAATTGCTAATTCGTCCTAGGGAAGTGCTCCGGTCACATCATCAAGGGTACACGAAAGCCGTCGATTTATGGTCCTTGGGTTGCGTGACCGTCGCGCTACTCACCGGCTACCCTCCATTCGGAGAGCCATTGAACGAGGCATACTCGGCGGAACAAGCTCGGGAACGCGATCTGGCGAGCTCGCCGAAGAACTGGATTGGAACAACACCGGGCACCGGGCAAAAGATTTCGTCAGTCGACTACTGGTCCTGGGCGAGACGAAGCGCATGAACGTGGAGCAGGCTTTGCGGCATGACTGGTTCACGAATCCGGCGCACAGGCAGGAATTCGAGGCGCTGTATAAACGATCCGTTCGGGACTGGCAGCCGCGTGCGCACAAGGGCCCCGTGATAGTAGATTTTTGCAGCTTCACTGGGTCAAAGGGCGCCGAGCAGAGTCAGACTTCGGAACATGTTTCGTCGGTTGAGTCATCGCGCGAACTATATCCTGGGGATGTCAGCGGGGTCTCTCAGCAGAACTCAAAGCTGTCGAATACGACTTCGGATGCTTTGTCACTATCGCCCGGGCATTTGCTGCCTCGCAGACATCGCGAGATGTCTCCGACCCTTTCTGACCCGGCACTTCCACCATATAGCAGGGCCAAAAGCGGACTGGGGAGCGTAGCAGGACAATTCTCACCCCTGTCGCCACAAGCAGCGCAAGACACGATGGACTGCGATGTCAACACGGCTGAGATGCTGTCTCGGGTACAGTTCTTGTCCGATTCAGACCCTTCGATGAATATTACTCAGTACCTGGATTCTCGTATGGATGAGGGGGACCGCGAGACAAGAGATCAGAACGAGACAATCCCTCCAAGACATCCGGAACAAGCCCACCCTGGATTTCAGTCTGTGGAAGGACCAGACCTGCAGCTTAGACAGCGTCGACAGACGAGAAAGAGTCTATGGGACGATTTCGAGGGCGAGGTGTACGAGGAGGTGGACAACATGATCACTGGTAGAAGCGAGCATTTTATATATGGGACAGGCCAGTGGATGTGAGCTGGACAAACATGGGCGAAGTATGACGGCTTATCAAATTAGTATAAGCTGCACTGTTTATGTTGTATGGCTGGTCGGTTCAGCTCGGCGGACAGTTCGAAAACGACGTATTCATTAAGCAAGACACAAGGTCCATCATGATCTGAACGAAGAGTTTCTCGCGCAGCATTGGTTTCCGACGTAAGGAATACCTCGCCCGCCACCTCGCTACTGTACTCGCTGCTACCGAGGGAACAGTTTCGCCCCTAGGAAAGGATCCTACTCCCAGAAGCAGGGAGTCCATGGTAGGAGTGAACCATAGAAAAGCTCGCCCCACCAGTTCTCAAGCCTGCCCTCCCAGAAAGGACGGGCGAGACTTGACGAGCTGACTGACAACACACGCGACGAGCCTGACCCGAATAAACCCCGACAGGGATACACACGACATGGCGTTGGCAGTAGGAAAGGCCACCGTAGGGCATGGTCTGTACGTACCCTGCAAGGAACAGGGTAGATGGAGCCTTGCATAGGGCATAGGCCAGGAATGTGGACCTGCGGAGGAGACGCTAAGCCCGCACTGCATCTGGGCAGATCTCTAGGTGACGGATCCCCCTGTGTTTAGCTGGTCCTGGGCCGTGCCTGGTGATCGGATCTTGTCTCCCTTGCATGGAATGGAGGGGGGTTCATTCACATTGGGGGGCTGACTGACTCGTGGACAACATGTGGCGTGCAAAGAGAGACACCGAGGCTAAGGACATATCCCTCAATCTGGTGATACTTCTTTCTGGCTTGATTGTCCTCCTGGTATCCTTCTGCTCCGCGATGCCGTCACTGACTAGGGCAGACCCTGCCAGTGGCTGCTTCGGAATACTCTAAACCAGAGGGGATAGTGGTCTCAACAGAAGAGGCCAGGGTCACGGAGCAAGGCATGAGTTGGTTGCATCACAATGAGCCACCGCTGGCCTGAAACAAGATTGAGGCACAGGGTTGAATAAAGAAGGGAGAAGCATGGGGTTGAGGTTACCGGATGGAGTAGATTAGGGCCATGGAGAAGGGCAGGCCTCTGATTGGCTTACGCGGTGACGCGGCGAGACGCGTATGTATTGTAATATTGACGCGTGGTATACGGTAATGTATTGCTCGCAGAAAGACTGTAGGGTTGGGGGCATTTGCTGAAACTGTGTAGATAAATACGGATACGTACGGAGTAAATTAAAAAAGATAAAGAGATAGACGGATACATATCAGCCGTTGGACACGGACAATGCGCAACAGGAGTGCCTGAAGATCGCCTCGTGGTGCTTCTGCTAAACACAGATCTCCTTGCGCAGCGCATCCCTACCAGCCTCCTTTTTTCATCCATGTCTCAGGGTCGCCAGGGAGAGGCTTCAAATATCCCATGCCCGGATCTCGACCTGACACATTCTTTGTTTGTTTACCCTGTGCGGTGGTTAGGATATTTTTAGCGGCCGTTTTCGGAAGCGGGATTTACTACCGGGCATTGTTCGTTTCGCTCCCGCTGTCCTTCTTCCAGTCCTCCTTCTGCTGCGCATCTCTGCCAACCACTCCTCCACATCCGTCGCTTCGCCCCGGAAGTGATCTATATCAAAGCGCATTTCGCACCCATTCTCCTCTGCGTATTTTTACCCGCCTGTTCCTCCCATTGTGCGTCGCGACCGCTTCCGGCGCAAATCTCGCTCCTTGCCTCTGCGCAGTCGCACAATCAAGAGACTCCCACAACAACACAGCAACAACTCGTTTCCCCCCAAACCGCACCACCCAGAAACAATGCTCCTTCCATCAGCTCTCCCATGCGACGTGCGACGGCGGCCCCACCCGC